>CM056051.1:289221284-289330752 GCA_029574335.1 Rana kukunoris | reverse complement strand
TTGAAACAAAGGGATTAGAAAGCTTGGGGATATAAAGTTTCACTGTCAGAGGACAGGAGGACAGGAGGCTGCAGCCTAACGAGAGAAGATATCAAATGCCTACAGGTTTGATTACACCTCTACTTTCTCAGAGTGTAAAGAGAGGTTTTCTATAGGTGGCTAGTAAGACCGCCATATAATCCTCAGCCTGGTGTCGGCTTCAGGCTAACCAAATGCATCGGAGGGATGCACAGTTGCGGGCACACATTGCTAATGTCTCTTAATTGAGGAAACACACATCTGCAGAGGATAATTTCCTCTTTACCAGTCCGCATGTTGCATAACATACATGAGTTTGGAATGCATGTGGGATAAAAACAAGTAACAGAGCAGATTCTATTGTGGATCGCATAAACATACATGTTTCTGTCTATATGGTGCTGCATGTTTCCACAAAAGAGGTCGCATAAAAGATGCTTGTAATGCTGAATCGCATAAAGATGTTTGTAGGCATAAAAATGCTGAATCACACATGATTACCTGATCACCCAAGTCCTTGTTTCCCCCAAGGATGTTTGGTTACAAAGAAGAGGTTTGTTTCCACAGAAAGGCCTAAAATCGCATAAAGTTGCTTGGATGCAAAAAAGATGCTGGATCACACATGGTTACCTGATCATCAGCGTCCTGGATTACCCAAGGATGTTTGGTCACACAAATAGGCTTGTTTCCACAAAAGTACCTAAAGTCGCATAAAGATGCTTGTATGCATAAAAATGCTGAATCGCATAAAGGATGCTTGTATGCATAAAAAGGTTGAATCACACAGGATTACATGATCACCAAGTCCTTGATTCCCCAAGGATATTTGGTCACGCAAAGAGGCTTGTTCCCACAGAAATGCCTAGAATCACATAAAGAGGCCTGAAGGCATAAAAATGCTGAATCACACAGGATTACCCGATCACCCAAGTCCTGGATTACTCAAGGCCTAAAGGGATCGCTTAAAGATGCTTGAATGCAAAAAGAAGCTGGATCACACATGGTGGTTGGATCAACAGAGTCCTGGATTACCCAGGGATACTTGATCACATAGAGAGGCTTGTTTCACAGAAATGCCTAAAGTCGCATTAAGATGCTTGGGTGCATAAGGATGGGAACGCACAGGGGTGCTTGGTCACACAAGGGTTCTTGTCCGCACAGTAGTGCTTAAAATGCATAAGATGTTGATTGCATGGAAGATGCTGAATCGCATTCATGGTTACTTTAAAGTTGCACATGGTGGCTTAATTAAGCAATACAGGATGCCTTGTGTTTGCATAGAGATACGTGTCTGCATGGGTTCATGTTGCACATTGTTGCATAACACGTTTATAGCACATGCTTGCTTGCTTGCTTGCAAGGATGCTCGTTCCCGAGCACACATGCTATATGCATGTTTGGCGTGAGACATATTTATATGATTTCATGCTTCCATGAACACACACTGCCATGTACACACGCCTCCATTGAGGCATATGGCTTTAACACTTGCCACATACACATATGGGGAGCCAGTTGCATATGTGTTTATTTACTTGGGACTGCAGAGGTTGTCTGCGTTGTGCAGGGGAACAGCACTATCTCCAGTTGGTGGTCTTGCCCTTTGGGTTAGCCTCCGTGTCTGGGTTGTCAGGGTGCTAGGGCCCGCCTCTAGCAGGTCTGTAGGCCCAGGGTATAGCAGTAATGGCATACAGAAGCAGACTCCTGCTGATGGATCAGTCAGCAGCATGGCTGGACCTAAGGGTGTCCAGCATGGTCAGGTATCTGGATCTCCTGGGTTAGGATTCCAGTCTAAAGATACATTCTTCATTGACAAGAAGCTGGGTATGTTTTGCACCAGGAGAGTACTTTTGGCCTAAGACAAGACCATCGCTATAAGAAAGCTGGTCTAGGTGGTTACGGCAAGGAACAGTTCCTTACTTTTGGCCTTCTGCTTAAGGCACTAGAGAAGATGCTGCTTCATTCAAGACAGTTCCCTATACTTTTATTCAGGACTGTTATAAACAGTATTGTGTTGGCCTAGAAGGAGTGGATCTTGACCTAGCATTATCCAAAGAACCGGTCCCAGAGATAGGCTGGAATTCCTCTTGGTGGTTCTTAACTAAAGGGTTTGCCAGGTCAGGAAGAGACCTTGGCCCAGGGGAAGTAGTCGAGCTCCAAGGGAGCCTTATCGGTCAGCTAGAGCTACCGATGGAGCATCTGGCTTAGGGGCCTGAACGTTCAGGTGGCTGGTTGGTTCGGTCAGAGTTCAATCAGACTATACCATATTAAGTGATTTACTTCATTTACCAAGGAGGAGCTTGTGCCTTGCCTATTGACATTCGTCATTTCATGAAATGCAGAATTGCCAGGCGATTCGCTGTAACCGTCAACAAGTGTCTCCAGGAGAAGGACCTCTACACCCCGACTGTTTTCCTGACCAAGGGCCACAGAAATAGTACCCTGTACATAAGATGTATTGGCGTCCAGGCTCAACAAGAAATTGAACAGCTTGAGGTCAAGGACAAGGGATCCACCCGCATGCGGGGCAGATGTGTTAGTAATCTGGTGGGACCAGTGGTGACTGGTTATGTCTCTCCCCCCAGTGCCGCGGCGTTTGTGGCTTCCATGCAACATTAGAGGATGGCGGAAGCTGGCCTGATTACTCCGGCATAGCCCTTACGACCTTTTCTGTGCAGTGGTAGTAGAGGACCCACGGTCCTTACATCTTGTCCAGGCCTACTTCGAAGGGGGTATTACATCCTGTCGTGCAACAGGTGAATTAATGGTCTGGCTATTTTAGCCCACATTCTTCAGGATCAGGGTTTTTAAAATCAACGGCACTTCCTTGATTCATACAGGAAGGCTGGCCTCCAGGACCAGATATCCCAGGATCGGGAGAGCCCATGTTCCTGGTATGAAACAGATGGTGGCATCCTTGGAAGTTTGTCAAAGATAAAATTCCTGCCTTCCTGCATTTGGAAAGGAGACGGAGCCAGCCTTAAGTTACATCAAGGATCCGATCTCGGCCTTGCCTCCAAAGGTTGCTTGCTTCACACTCTTTGTTCCGAGCCATTATACAAGGGGTGACGCGCATAAGTCCACCAGTTTAGTCGCCCTTGTGCTTGGAGGATTGGCTCTAGTTTTGTCGGCTTACAGGGTCAGCTCTGTGGGCCAATGCACCATATTTCCCTTCAGCCTTTAACAAGGGAATTGGTGTTCTTGGTTGTGGTAGCCTCCAAGAGAGTTTCAGTATTGGCAACCTCTTGGTATAAAACCATACTTATTCTTACAAGTAGGGTGATGTTAATCCTCACCCAGCCTTATTTACTAGAAGGATCTAGTGTTCATTTGAATCTAGATATTCTTACCTCCCCCTTTTTCAAAACCTTGTTTTCGGAAGGAAAGGTTATTGCTTTCTCTCAGTAGAGATGAGAGCAGTTAAATATCTATCTGAAGGTTCAGATATAGAAAGCTGAAGTTTTTTATTGTGCTGCCAGAAGACCCTAGATGTGGGCAGGCAGTGTTCAGTTCAGCTATTAAAATGGTTACACTCTCTCCTTTGGAGTAGAAGGGTCAAGGCCTATCTGAAGCGGCTGCTCGGATACGGAAAGCTGATGTTATTGCGCTACCAGGAGGCCCCAGGAAGGGGCAGGCAGCGTCTAAAATCAACTGTTTTCAAGATTGATTCATCGGGGTATTATTCAGGCTTGTGGTTCGGAGAGTGGGACTCCCCCTGTTTCTTGGGGGGGTGCTCCGTACCAGGATAGTAAGCGCTTTATGCGCGATGCTTTACCGAGCCTTTATGACGCAGATTTTCAGGGCCGCAACTTGGCGTCTGTGCTTAGGTTCACTGATTCTTGTCAGATGTACATAGGAGGGCCCCCCCTAAAAGGATGCAGCTTTTTGGCGCAGTATGCATCTGGCAGCATTATAGATCCTCACATCCAATGATGGCGGCCTGCGTTGTTTGTGTCTCCCTCCCCTCAGTAAGCATTGCTTTCGGACATCCCACATAGTAATGGATTGCCGCTCTGTGTCCCGTGATGTACCCCCCATAAAGAAAATACCCAGGATCCCATTACCCCTTTTATGACAGCTTACCTGTAAAATCCTTTTCTTGGAGTACATCACGGGACACAGTTTGAGCTCCCGCCCCTCTTGTTTGGGGATATTGGGACACTTATTGCTTTGCTACAAAAACTGAGGAGCTCCCCCCCGTATGGGAGGGGTTTGGATATAGGGAGGGAACTTCCTGTGTAGTTAATTACACCAGTGTCCACACCTGAAGGTAGACTCACACACATAGTAATGGATTGCCGCTCTGTGTCCCGTGATGTACTCCAAGAAAAGGATTTTACCCCAGGTAAGCTGTCATAAAAAATCCTATTTTTTGTTTTTCCTTCTTGTTTTGGTTCTGGTGGCTGTGTATGGATAGGATAGGAATAACCTGAGATAGGTGGTCTACCATTTTCAAAATGTCCCTTATTGCCTGTAGACCAACCTTCAAGTGAATTCCTTATATATCCCCTCACGTTCATATGGTGGTCATTACCGGTTATTTTGGGGTATGCATTAGTTCGGTCAATATTTATTATCGGTTGTATAGCTTGTTATGTATGATTTAAACCCCCCCCCCCGGGGTCTTCCTAGGCTGATACCTTTCCCCTACCTCACGGTAGGCTGTCCTTATTTGTTGAGCTGTTGTTTACCCCCCATTTCCACCATTATGTAAATGGCAGATGGCAATGTATTTGGACCCCCCCCATTAGTTGTATTTCTTAACCTAAACTTTTAATAAAATGTTTTTGAACAGGGAAAAAAAAAGTACATCTCCTGGGTAAAGCTGTTTTGTCTTTCGTCAATGGACAGAGACAGCTTCCTTATACTCTTGACTGTAGGGTTATGTTCCATCTATTAGGAGAGGACTAGGGACATGTTAATGGTTAAAACATGTAAACATTAGCAAAGCTGAAACAGCCCCGCCCAGGGGGTGGTCCCTCTGGTCATATCCCTCACGCTGCCCTTTATTTTTTGATCCTGAGATCTTCTATCAACTGCCGCCTTTGTGAAAACAGGCTGGATAATATAGATCCTAGTAGCCCCCCCCCCCTCTCAGTCCAGCCATTGAGCATGAGCAGGCCACAACTCAACCGGGGCTCCCCCACATATGACCAGGCTGCTAGCTGTCTGTGTTGCACTGGGCTGTGGCCGACCCCCCCCTACTCCCCCCCCCCCCCCCCCCAGCTCGGAAGTGGGTCTGTCAGGAATGCGCCAGCAGTATAAGTACTTTTCCTTCTGTCTTGGCAAGATGGAACAGAGTCTGGGCCTTCCTGGGGGGGGGGGGGAGTCGGTTAGGGGGTCTCGTGTCCTCCCGACCCTTCCCTCCTCCACCATGCTGTGACTGACCTGGGATGTACCTGAGGGGTTGTTTTTCTCTATCCTGGCTGCAGGATGTTCTGGGCCTGCTCTGTGTGGGTGGTCTGCCATGAGGGGGGGTCCTCCGCTCAGGGACCGCTATTTTTTTTTTCCAGCCCTCTCGTCCAACGCGGTGTCCTCGGCACCGTATTTATTTTTTTCTTTAAAACTGAGCCATTTTCTTGTGGCCGCGCTGCTGGTATTGAATTATGGCTGGCGGCCATTTTCTTGTAGCTGCGCTGTGACGCAGGCAGTTACAGTGGGTGGCCATTTTCTAGAAGCTCGCTCTTTTTCCTGAGGTAGCCATCTTGCTGTGGTTTTATACAGGTTTTGGCCTCTAGTGCAGGGGGGACTTTCTGAACGGCACGAACAGCGCAGTTTTACCTCTGAGACACTCAGACACACACACAGTGTAAAGGAGAGCGGACCGCAGCGCTGTGCAGTTTTCTTGTCTGGGTGGTGAGTCCCCTGGGATACCCCTTTTGGTCAGTACAGCAAGGATGGTGGGTTTTTTTTTTTTTTTTTTTTTTTTTTTTTTGTGCGCTTGTACCTTGACGTAAGTCACTGAGGGCTGTCTGGTCAGTGTGGCATCAGAAGCTGACGCTTCTTCCCCAGTCATTCCAGTGCCGACAACTGGTGCCCCTGTGGTCCCTGTGGACACTTGGTTGGCAGTCCTGGAATCATTTGTTGCCAGGGTAGAAGTGGTGTGTGGCGAAAGGGGGGTAAAAAAATGCCTACCCCCCCCCCCCCCCCCCCCACACACACAATCTCCTGGGCATAGCTCTGATTCTGACTTGGGCCCGGCTGTGGCATTGGATGCGGACCAGGATCTTTCGGCCAGTGAGGAGGACTCCAGGTCCGGGTCAGCGCAAGACAAGGCACTTGTTGGAGCTCTTATCACCACAGTGTGGGACACTCATAAGCTAGAAGATACTGTCGGGACATCTGCTGAGGGGTCGGTGCCTTTTGGGTCCCACAAGCAGGCCTGCACTGCTAAAGTGTTTCCTTATGTGACCTTTTTAGATAAGTTCATAGATGAGGAATGGGAATGACCGCCAGAGGACCTTTGTGGTCCCTAAGCGTACCATGATTCTGGTTCAGGAAACTCCCCTGCATTTAAGGACCCTGCTGACAGGAGGTCTGACGCGATAGGTTGGTCCATATTCTCTATGCTGGATTCAGCTTTTCTTGGCTACGGCACTGGTGTCAGACACCTACTGAATGGGCAAGACGATTGCACCAGAAGTTGGAAGAGCATCATCTGGCTGACCAGTTAGTGAATGGCTTCAAGTATGTCTGCCCTGGATGCAGCTCCCTTGATCTCCAGAGCCTCAGTATCTGCGGTGGTTCTGTGATGCCTGATTTTGCTTAAGGTCTGGTCTGCAGACCAGACTTCCAAGAAGGCTCTGGTGGATTTGCCTTTCTGGAATGGGAGGCTATTTGGTGCCTTGCTGGACGACATCATAAAGGATGCCACAGGGGGTAAGAGTATACTCCTCCCCTAGTCCAGGAAGAGAAGAGAGCCACGCCGCAGGCTAGGACTCTTTTTTTTTTTTCTGCGCAAAAGCTGTATTTTTGTACCTGTGGCACAGAGTTTCTACTTGAATCAGTTTGTGGTCCTGAAGAAGGATGGAGTCCGCCCAATCCTAGACCTCAAGGCTCTTAATGCCTTTTGTAAGAATTCGGAAGTTCAGGATGGAATCGGTTCACTCTGTGGTCGCTGCTCTCCATCTGGGGGATTTTCTGGTGTCCTTGGACATCATGGACGCATACTTGCATGTCCCCATATATGTTGGGCATCAGAGGTTCCTGAGCTTTGCGGTCGGGGAAGACCACTATCAATTTGTGGCTCTTCCTTTTGGCCTGCCTTTGCCTCCAAGGGTTTTTACCAAGGTGCTTGCCCCGATTTTGGTCTTGCTGAGACAGTGAGGAATCGCTATCGTGGGCTACTTGGATGATCTGCTTCAAGCTCAGAATTAGGAGGACGTGGCTATTGCCAGTCAGACCCTCCAAGAGTTTGGCCTGGGTGCTGAACTTCCAGAAGTCGGTACCGACTCAGCACTTGAAGTATCTGGGTCTGATTCGATACTCCTCGGAGGCAAGAGGTTTTTCTCCCCTTGGGAAAATTGACTGGACGCCCCTGTAGGCTCTGCGACAATGAGGAGAGGCATAGCCTTATCGGCAGATGAGATTCTTCCTGTGTCGACTGAACACCGACACCAAGCGGCTGTCTCACAGGTGTGTAAGGTGGTGACCTGGTCTTCCATTCACACTTTTCACAAGGTTGATGTATCTTTGGATTTAACCCCTTAAGGACCGCCGCATGTACATTTTACGTCGGCAGAATGGCACATCAACATACCTGTATGTGGCTGCCTTGACGTGGGTTGGGGGTCTGATCAGGACCCCCCCCCGGTACATACGGCGGTCCCGGTGGCTGTAGGAGCGATCCGTGCTGAGGGGGCGGCGGTTCACTTTTGTCCGCCCCCTCCAGATCGCTCCCAGCCAATGCACGCGCTCTCGCCTGCAGTGTCATTTCTTCCTCCTGTGTAAACACAGGCGGAAGTGATGTGATCTCTGCTCTCGGCGTTTTTTTCAACCGCCGCTGAGAGATCACATAGTAAGTCTGCACAACACTACACTGACATCAGGACACGCAGGCACACTTAACCCCTTGCGATGACCCCCCCCCCCCGTCACATTGTCACCGAATGCAGTAATCATATATGTATGATTACTGCATTTAGTAGCAGTGTGACAAGCAGTTAGTGTTAGGTTCAGGGTAGCTCCGTACCCCCCCCCCCTAAGTTTTAACCCCTTGATTACCGCCATAGTTAACCCTTTCACTCCCTATTGCCAGCATCACTAAGCGATCATTTTTCTAATCGCTGTATTAGTGTCGCTGTTCCCGCTAGGTAGCTATTTTTTTTTTTTTTTTTATTAAAGACATGTGGCTAAATAAATTTTGGCCTAAATGTTTGACTAAAATTTAGTTTATTTGATTTTTCTTATAACAAAAAGTAAAAAATATTGTTTTTTTTTCAAAAATGTCGCTCTCACAGAGGTGATCAAATACCACCAAAAGAAAGCTCCATTTGTGAGAAGAAAAGGACGCAAATTTTGTTTGGGAGCCACGTCGCACGACCGCGCAATTGTCTGTTAAAGCGACGCAGTGCCGAATTGTAAAAACCCCTTGGGTCATTTAGCAGCGTATTGGTCCAGTCCTTAAGTGGTTAAAGTTTTGCAAGCGCCAGTTTTAAGGTTGCATTCCTCCGCTAAGGAGCTCTAGTGTGTTGGGGTGAAGTTTTGATTGCTGTTCCCACCCCTAATTTCTGACACTGCTTGGGGACGTCCCTACAGTCAAGAGTATAAGGAAGCTGTGTCCGTCCATGGGCGAAAGAGTACAAAAATACTATTGTTTACTTGTAAAGTTTGAAAAATAGTCCCGGTCTTAAAGTGGTTAATCCTTCCTTATTCTATGCAATACAAAATAGTTTTGGCTGTAGATACGCTTTAACCTCCCTGGCGGTATGATTCTGTCTGGAATTACGTACCAAAAGCGGTACAATTATTTTGCATGGAAATTCTGCGTTTTATACTGTAGGCCTGCAATTTTTAGGAATAACTCACTTAAATTTGTCCAAACCAGAGTCTAGTAGACATCCCGGGTATGATAAAGTTTGAAACACAAAATCATAAAATTATAATATAATAAATAACTATAAATATAACAAATAATGATGTAATTATAATAAAAATTATTCACTAATGTAATCAAATCAAAATCACTGAAATTTGCTCAGTTGCAGAATTGTCGCTGTCATTACTTTTATTTTTTTATGACGAATTTCCCCACAAATCGCTATCGCTCAATTCTGCAAGTGATTATCATTTATTATCGCTGTTTTCTAGCTGCTCTAAAATCACTTTTGACATAAAGGGACACTTTTGGTTGCTATGGACAATCTACAGTTTGCAGGCACAAAAAAAATGTTTTTATTATGTAAAAGAACATGCAGGGCACTGGGCAGACCACTAGGGACAGGGGGGGGGGTGTACTTTTTACATACAGTACTGTAATCTATAAGATTACAGTATTCTGTATGTAATGTGTTTGTTTACTTTTTTGAATTTGCCGTCGGTCTCCGCCCCCGTGCGCCGTTACGTCGCAGGGAACGGAGATCGGCGGGGCGCGGGCACTGTGTGAGTCGAATGGAGGACGCCACTCGCTCTCACAGCGGGGATGCATCGCTGGATCCAGGGACAAGGTAAGTACAGTACCCCGCCTGGATAAAAAGGTAAGCCAGCGCGCGCTGCAGGTTCTGCATATTCACCCCCGAGCGCGACTCGGGGATACCGGCAGGGGGGTTAATTAGGATATTAAGTTTGGTGCTTGGTATATCCTAATTGTGAGCTGAAGGAGTAACTGCACTGTAGACTGTAAATTGGACACCAGCACATAAGAGCAATTTTATAATTGGATAAACTTTTGAGTAAGGGGAGAGTTTACTATTCAAATTTATATTGAATTGTCTGATTTGGGTCCAGGAGACACAGAATGCGAGTGTCGGACCTCCTTTATATGCATTTTTTTTGTGGTTAAATATTATTTGCCAAATTATTTTCTCTGCTAAAGAAGCTTTAACAACAAAAAAATAGTGTTATGCCGCGTACACACGGTCGTTTTTTGCGATGAAAAAAAACGTCGTTTTTTAAAACGTCATTTAAATTGATCGTGTGTGGGCAAAACGTCGTTTTTTGTCTTAAAAAAAAACGACCAAAAAAAAAATTCCAACATGCTTGAATTTTTTGTGTCGTTTTTCAAAACATCGTTTTTTGTTTCACAAAAAGTCACCGTGTGTAGCAAAAACGTTGTTTAAAAACGACGTTTTTCAACCCGCGCATGCCCAGAAGCTAGTTATGAAGCGAGCTTCAATGGAAAAGAGTGGTGAATGTAACCTCGCTTTTTGTGAAAAAACGATGGTGTGTATGCAACATCGTCTTTGAAAAGTGACGTTTCAAAAGCGTCGTTTTTTACTTCACAGAAAACGTTGTTGTTTTTCATCACAAAAAATGATCGTGTGTACGCGGCATAAGATATATCTTAGTAACTACTAATTTTGCTATTTCTCCCTAATTTTTTATTTCAGTTTGAAATATTTCAAGTTTCAATGTCAACTCCTGAGGTAGGATAGAAACAGGTTGGATTGTGGTTCATGGGGGTACAGGGGCTTGTAAATTGTCAGCTTTTTTTTTTTTCTTCCCTTTGCTTAGTGGGGTCAGTTTTTAATAGGAAAGCAGACAGACCGGCGGGCACTCAAGGGCTTTCACACAAAAGAAGCAATTAAAAGACAACAGGACACTGTTGCATTAAAGTAGGTGGTACAGCAGGCACATAGCGGCAATATTGAATGTTGGGGTTACATACACTTTAACTACTTCAGCCCCAGTTTTACCCTATTAAAGTGGTAGTATATCTGCACAAAAAAAAAAAACAAGGCAACATGCTAAGCTCATTATGAAATACTTACATTAGAGTGAGGAGTTGGCATCTGATCCTAGTCACTGCAGAGGGAGCTGACATTTTCCCATTGGCATGTCTTACGTGTTCGTGGCTCTGAGTGGCCGGAGCTGCAATGACCTCATCTCCTTCGCACGCAAATTTTCTTTCTGGCAGCGTCTGCCTTAACCTCATGGTGCCAACGACTGCATGCAAAGTGAACCATATAGGTTTAGGAGTTATTCATTTTACCTACAGGCAAGCCTCATTGTACCTACAGGCAAGCCTCATTGTATCGGACACTAAGACCCCCTTCACACTGAAACGTTTTTACCGCGTTTTAGCATTAAAAATAGTGCTATTAAAACACTCTCCATGTGTCTCAATGGACCCTTTCACACTAAGTCCTGCAAGCAGCAGCTTTTGGGCACTGAAGAAAATGCTCCAAAAACTCCCCTCTACATTGAAATGAATTGAAAGTGCTGTAAGAACGTGTTGCACTGGCGGGGCATTGGGAAAAAGTCCTGCAAGCAGCATCTTTGGAGCAGCTGTTGGGCGCTGAAAAAGAAAAAAAGCTCCAAAAAACACCCCTCTCCATTTAAATGAATTTAAAGTGCTGTAAAAACGCCTTACCTTTTCACACTGAGGCACTGCAAAAAATGCCCCAAATCGTTAGGCTTCTTTCGTGCTTTACCAGCGGTTTGAAAGGGCTCTAAAAGCACTTGGGCTTTCACGTTGGGATTGCAGATGAGCCTACGCTTGAAAAATGCCTATGTGACACTTTGAGGACCAGTGCCCCAATACAGTGATCAGTGCTTAAAAAAAATGCAAAATTACACTGGCTATGATTGACATCGGGTGGTCAAGGGGTTAAGTGTGCTCCTAGGAAATTCTTTCTAACTGTGCCTGGGGGGATGGACTGACTGGAGGAAGAGAGACATCCGTGTTCTTAATTAGCCGTAATCACAGATCTCTCGCTTACATAATGTAGGAGGCAGGATGGCAGTCTACCTATGGAAACAAGGCAGACCCCCCATTCTGCCTCCTACGAACGATCGTGGGTGGCCGGTGGCAATTGCGGCCGCCGGCCCCCGCTGATTATCTCCTGCTGTGTCCGATCACAGTGGAAGCGGGTCTCTGGCGATGTGCCAGAGAAAAGGAGGTTTGGAGCAGCTTTGTGCAATGGCACATGTATGTATAAGCCTGTTTGTTTTAATTGTAAACTAAATAACTTTTTTTTTTAATCACTTTAAGCGGCTGCTTTAGGTTTCAAGATGCCTTCTTTCTCTTGTATCCTGTGGAGCTGGTCTTTACATGCAAAGATATTCAGTGTGTACCCCTATACTTTGAATCAACACACAAGCCCAGATTCTTATCTGTGCCAGAAGCCTTGTAGGAAAAAGTGGGAGACTAGTGAGGATGGAAAAATGTCAGCATCAGCACTGACAGCTGATCATCTACAGAACTAAATTCTGTAGGTAGGGTGTTAACTTTTGTGTGTGGGGGGGGGGGGGGGTTTCTGAAAAGGTGAACTTACACTTTAAAAATGTCAAACAAAAGTGTGTGAGAGATACAGCATCAGACCTTGGCCACATTCCCAAACTTGTGACAAATTGCTGGTCAAACGCACACTGGGTTGTCGCTGATGCATGACAATGATGCTCTCAGCCTTGCCCTGTACAAACATTTTCCAGCTTGCAGGATAACAAATGTGGCAGCAGATTCAGAGCAATTGTCGCTGGGTTTCTTTACCTATGAAGGCAACCCTTCATACCTTAAATCAGTCGCTGCCACTAGCTATAGTAAATATCAACATTCACAATATTACTAATGACAATTAAATCTCTGTAACACACAGTCACCACAGACAGGTATATCCAAAGATTTACAGCACAGTAGCGCACTTCAGACGGGGATTCTTTAAAAAATTTCTTAGTGCATTAGAGAGATCACGCCAACTGATTTAAACAAATATATATATTTTAATAAAAGCTAAAATGAAATATTTACAGAAAAAAGGTATTCCAAAAGAAAACGACAATAATGCAACAGAGAAACACTTTAACATTAAATTGTGCTAAAGCATGAAATCCAAAAATGTAGCAGCTAGCATACCCTAAGATACAAAAATTGTAAAAACAAATAAACCAAATTTAAATTGTGGTGCTCATAAAAGAGAAGAATCAAAACAAAACTAAGAACAGTCCAGTGTGCGTCTCTCATTAAATGTCAAATGAAGAAAGGATTTCTGGACAGCCGCACTCCAAAACTTGTTTCTTTTATTGTAAAATGAAAAACACAAGATACATGCCACAGAAAACTGGGTACCATCTGATGTGTTTCACACTAAACTAACATGTTAGCTATGATTAAGCACTAAAGTCTAGTGTGAAATGCGTCAGTTTGTACTCCATGTGCTTTGGCATGTATCTTTGTGTTTTTCATTTTACAATAAAAGCAACAAGTTTTGGAGTGCGGCTGTCCAGAAATCCTTTCTTCATTTTGCATTATCCTATGCATTACCACCTTCCTCCATTGGTATCCTTAAGCGGTGCTCCTTTCTTTCATCAACTGTCAATTCAAACAAAAGGAAGTCTTTGGGTGGCCATTCATGGAGAGAATTTGTGAAAGAATTTTGCTTGATTCCCCCATCAACACAGACAGTGTTGATGTGGGGATCCCTCCTACCAGATCAATATCCTCTCCCGACAGGAGAAGCTGTCCCTGCTGGGAGAAGACAGTTAATTATTGCTAGCAGCCGCTAGCGATAATCATAGGTAAAACCCGGCATGCTGGTTGTACCAATGTTGATCGATCAACTTGGTACACTTAGCCTGGAACTGGCTAAGATTCGATCCCTCCTACTACTCCAGTTGTATGCTTCATCATGAAAAATACTATAAATGGAAAAATCTAACAGGGTTAGTAAGGAACATTGTAATGGCTACCCAAAGTTGAATCCTTCACTTTTAAAGGTAATTTATTTAAAAGCAAAGCCACCAAATTCAGGATGAACACACACACACACACACACACACACACTACAAGTTTGGACACGCCTTCTCATTCCAAGAGTTTTCTTTATTTTCGTGACTATGAAAATTGTAGAGTCACACTGAAGGCATCAAAACTATGAATTAACACATGTGGATTTATATACATAACAAAAAAGTGTGAAACAACTGAAAATATATGTCCTATTCTAGGTTCTTCAAAGTAGCCACCTTTTGCAGCAGACACATCTCTAGAACAACTGTTAAGAGGAGACTGTGTGAATCAGGCCTTCATGGTAAAATATCTGCTAGGAAACCACTGCTAAAGAAAGGCAACAAGCAGAAGAGACTTGTTTGGGCTAAAGAACACAAGGAATGGACATTAGAGCAGTGGAAATCTGTGCTTTGGTCTGATGAGTCCAAACTTGAGATCTTTGGTTCCAACCACTGTGTCTTTGTGCGATGCAGAAAAGGTGAACGGATGGACTCTACATGCCTGGTTCCCACTGTGAAGCATGGAGGAGGAGGTGTGATGGTGTGGGGGTGCTTTGCTGGTGACACTGTTGGGGTATTATTCAAAATTGAAGACATACTGAACAGCATGGCTACCACAGCATCTTGCAGCGGCATGCTATTCCATCCGGTTTGCGTTTAGTTGGACCATCATTTATTTTTCAACAGGACAATGACCCCAAACACACCTCCAGGCTGTGTAAGGGCTATTTGACCAAGAAGGAGAGTGATGGGGTGCTGCGTCAGATGACCTGGCCTCCAAAGTCACAGGACCTGAACCCAATCGAGATAGTTTGGGGTGAGCTGGACCGCAGAGTGAAGGCAAAAGGGCCAACAAGTGCTAAGCATCTCTGGGAACTCCTTCAAGACTGTTGGAAGACCATTTCAGATGACTACCTCTTGAAGCTCATCAAGAGTGTGCAAAGCAGTAATCAAAGCAAAAGGTGGCTACTTTGAAGAACCTAGAATATGATATATTTTCAGTTGTTTCACACTCTTTTGTTATGTATATAATTCCACATGTGTTAATTCATAGTATTGATGCTTTCAGTGTGAATCTACAATTTTCATAGTCATGAAAATAAAGAAAACTCTTTGAATGAGAAGGTGTGTCCAAACTTTTGGTCTGTACTGTGTGTATATATATATATATATATATATATATATATATATATATATATATATATATAATTTATTTTCATATATACACATACACACTTTTGTGGTTTAAATTTTTGCCTGTTTTTTTTGCACATTTAGCATTATTATTCTGCCTTTTGAGATCAATTTATCAAACCCAGCCCTTCTCATCCTCCTTATCACAGAGGAGCATGTAACATTTTCAAGTCCCAGGCAATCCCTGCTAAAACATATTCATTTGTGGATCACTGGGAAAGATATCCCTTACATAGGTGGCCATTGGAAAGAATGCCCCCTTACAGTGGTGGTCAGAATTCCAGCCATACAGACAGCTAAAAGATCATTGGTGTCATGCAGCTGGCTCTGCTATCTGGCACTGACCCTAGATCTATGCAGGCACCTTCAAATGGGAGGTCAATCAGCCATAGCTTAAGAAACTGCAAGTAACCTGTTAAAGAACACCAGGGTTCAATGGAACCCTGGATAAGAATGGCTGCTCTTACCTCTGGATCTGTCCTCGTTTTAATGTGCAAGTACACCTGTAGGAACTTTAGTAATCTGCACGGATTCTATTATAGTCCCCTCCAGGTTCCTGGATGGAATTTTGGTATTTTTCCAGAGCATTCCACATTTCAAAAAAGATGGATGCTCAGTGCTTTGCCCTACTTCCTTATTGGCCAGGGTGGCCATCTGTCACATTCATGGGGAAATAGGCAGATGCTGGGGTTGGAAATGGAGCAGTGGGGTCCCGTCCAAACGGGTGCAAGGGTGCCTCCCACCTAATCCATGCGCCGGCCCCTAATTTACATGCAGGCCATCGGACGCATAGGATTTTTTTAAGCACATGATTAGAGCCTGAGGTTCTAATTGGCTTAAAAAAAGGGTGGGCTTGGGGCGCAGAGCACTTCACATTGAGCCCACCCACTTCTGTGACAATAGCAAATCAATATTCGCTATTATCTTCTTGCTTATTTTCCTGGCCAATCCCAGCTCAGGAAGCGGGTCCTGAGACCCGATTGGCCGAGAGGAGAAGCAATCCTCTTGGCCGCCGAGGAGGAGGAGATGCAAGGGAAGCTGCACTGCCGCGAAGCCGAGGAAGGAGGAGACACAGAGGCCCAGAGGAAGCCTGTGACCTAGATGGGGTAAGTGTGTCTTGATTGATCGATTGACCGACCGCTGGAGTGGGGTTGGCGGGGAATGAATTGCCCCCACTCCCAAAAAATATACCACCAGCCACCAATGGAATGAGAGTTTGACTTTCTTTAGACTGAAGTTAGTGTATGTATAACCATTTCCTGGATTTGTAAGGTAAGGTGTACTTGGAAAATAGTTTAGTGCCCTCCCCTTGTCTAGAGTTTCAGGCTATAAAGTTTGCATGGAAGATAATAAAAGTAAGGGACAATGCTGGTGGTGTATGTGTTCTGCTTCAGCAATCTTGGCACTGAAAGTGTGATCTCTATAACTGATCCACTGAGAACTGATCTGTGGTAAGCTTAACATCTCAGTGATTTTATCCAAATGACATCTTGCAAATTGTAGAAAGCATTATTTCCAAAAAATTGTGCAGATGATAAGAAATAAACATTAGATGGGTATAAAAAAAAATCATGTGTGTATAGCTCTAGCGAAATACAGTACAGTTGGTGAATGGAAATTAAAGCATGGAGAAGGGTGGGGCTAATTATATACAGAATCTCCCAGCTACAGTGAGGAATGGCCAAAATGTAAATTATTTTTATTATACACATATATCGTGCCAACAGTTTACGCAGTGCTTTACAATGTAGAGGAGAGACGTCACAATTACAGTACAGTTCAATACAGAAGTTACAGGAGGGCCCTGCTCCTAGAGCTTACATTCTAAAGGGGTGGGGTGGTACAAAAGGTAATAGCTGCAGAGAATGATTTAATGGGGGTGGCTCGGGGACAGTTGTTAGGTGGGTGTGGGCTGGTTTCACATATTAAACAAATGAGAATCAAGTGCAAACATTAAAGCGGACCTTCAGTCATTTTTTGAACTTTCTAATAAATCTTCTTCCCTTGTTGTTTTAACTTAGGATAGTAAAAAAAAAAATGCCTTATACAGCCCACTTCCTGTTTCTTGTCTAGTAAACAACCTGGGCTTATGACATCATGCAGAGCTCTCTCACTCTTTTGAGAATTTGCCAGGAATGGAGGGGGGGATGAGTGATAAGAGGGCCAATGAGAGCTTCAGAGCTGGAGGTGTGCCTCTGTGTAAATCCAGGAAGTGAACAGGCAGCAGCTTCAGCTGTCCAGTTAAAATGGATGCAGTCAGACTCAGTGGAGGGAGATGTCTGTAGCACATTTGGAAAGTACAGAATCACAGTATATATAAAATGTATATGCAACGTAGTTGTAGGGAATGAAAAACATAAAAATATCCATGAATCCAATATACTGCTATAATAGCGTGGCTATTATAATGAAGGAATAACGGTTACTGTTTCATTGCAAATGGATGGGATATCTCCAGAGCAAAAAACACTACTGATAAAAAGAGATTGAGATGGGGCCCCATCTCTATCTCTTTTTTTTTTCAGTAGTTGTAGGGAAGCTTGAGAATGGCAAAGATTTTTTTTATTACAAACTATCTGAGCAGACTGTAGTTCCTCTTTAAAGCAGAGGTTCACCCTCAAAATCAACTTTGCTGCATTGCTATCTTACACAGGTTTTAGAGATTATAGCGTTGAATTATTATTTTTTTAATTCTCCCTTACCTCTCATCTTCTATACTTCCTGGTTTGGAGTCCTGCGGGCAGTGGGCGTTTCACTAAGTTGCCCGACCGCTCTGTGCATTCTGGGAGCTTATTGAGTGTCCTCCTGTTGCTTACGTCAGCCCAATCACAGCAATTCAGTTGAGCTAGCTAAGCGCCGTAATCTCGCGCTAGCTGAGCTGTCATGTGACGCGGGAAGCGGGTCACATGACTAGCCAAGCGCGTCATATGATGAGGGAGGGCTTAGACTTATCACAGCGGGGCGTGTCCTTTTGAGGACGCCGCCGGCCGTTGTGATAGTAACGACACAGTGTTGACGGAGCAGCTCCCCGCCGACACTGCGCATGCGCGGGATTACGCGGTGAATGCTGGGAGATCAGCATTCGCCGCATCCCGGAAACAAAGGCAGGAGGGATTCAGAGCGTCCACAGTTAAGATGGCAATGTCCATCGCTCTTTTTCTGACATCACATAGCCGGTCCAGGCTCTACACAGATCTCAACAATAATGTTGGGATCTGCCCAAATGTCTAACCACCAGCTGGCTCAGCCTCTGAGAGCTGCCCCCTCTACAGCCCAGCCTGCCAGTGAACACATGAGAGAGCACCACTCTGTGCTCAGAGCGGATCAGAGAATTGAGCGAACCGTGGTCTTTAATTGACAATGCTGAAGCCATCTACTGTAGACGAGTATGTATACTTGTTTGTTTTTTTTGGATCCTGCACATCCCTTTTAATGGTCTGTGGGCATTAAAAGACAGTGTATAAGTGTAGCTTCAGAAGGGAAGGCAGCAACATGCACCTGTCCTTACCTCCCTTTGAATCAAATTTTTCAGAAGGGAAGGTAGCAACATGCACCTGTCCTTCTTACCTCCCTTTGAATCAAATTCTTCAGAAGGGAAGGCAGCAACATGCACCTGTCCTTACCTCCGTTTGAATCAAATTCTTCAGAAGGGAAGGCAGCAACATGCACCTGTCCTTCTTACCTCCCTTTGAATCAAATTCTTCAGAGGGGAAGACAGCAGCATTCATTGGTCCCTACCTTCCTTTGAATCATATTTGTTGGTTTAGATTCTAGACGATGAATCTTTAATGGTGGGAGATCCTTTACAGATGTGCATCTACAACACTCTTTCTGGTCCTCATTCATAACGGTGGAAACTCAGCTTCATCTTTGACTATACCGAAGTGGTAAGTGTAATGGTATTGGCTCGGATTTCCTTGTCCGACTCGGGATCAACCAGTTCAAATGTAAAATCAGTGTGAATTGTGATGGGGTCATCTTTCAAAAAATCAGGTGGGGATGAAAATAAAGCATCCACAAACGCATCAGCTAGTACTGCATGAGTACCACAATCAGCTGGGTTGATGTTTATAAGTACATAGTGCCATTGATCAGGATTGGAGACTCTTCTGATGCATTCTACTTTGTTACTGACATGCACATAAAACTGTTTTGTTTGGTTATGTATGTAAACCAACACTATAAGTTCAGCCATTGCAATAGCTAATACAGCTGCACGGAGCCTTGAAATGGTATGTGCTGGTTTTGGGGTAAAAAAAAAAAAAAAGCTGTAAGACTGTAAACTATTCTAGATGATCAGAGTAACAAGTCTTTTTCAAGATCAAAGCTTTTTGACCTGTTAAACATAATAGGAGATGCCTTAGCATTCATTATAGGCACCAGAGGCGGACTGACCATTTGGGCACTCGGGCACTGCCCGAGGCCCCCATGCCACTAGGGGGCCCCATCAGGGTTGCCAGCCTCAGTCTTTTTACATCTGTCCCTGAAATGTCGCTTACCGACATCCTTTTGGTCTAAAAATCCCAAGATTATAGCTGCCCCGCCTCTCCAGTACCTTCTCAGTGTGTGTGTGTGTGTGTCTGTGTTTTTGTACTGTGTATTCTGTGTGTATGTATACTGTGTGGCCCCATAATCTCCTAGTACCCGGGGCCCCCAAAATCTCCTATTGCCCGGGGGCCCAATAATCTCCTATTGACCGGGGGCCCCATGAATTTTCAGTCCACCTCTGATAGGCACCTGGCATTAAATACGTTTTGGGCAAGTGGGCCACTGGCCTTTTAGTAGCTCCTCTGAATATCAGTGACATACCATTGTCCACTCTCATTGAGTGCAACCAGATTTCAACCATCAGAGAGGAGATCTCTACTCCTGCAGATGCCTCTCAGCGCTCTCACTTGAGGGGCATAGCTGACCACATACCAGTTCTTGACAGAAATGCCAATACTCTTCTGCTTATTAGCAGACAATTCAAAAGTACACAAGGCTTGCTAACAAATCAATGGGTTACATGACTCATCATATGCCCAATGCCTGGACCTATGCAGGGTCACCATAAGAAACATCTGTTTGGGTAATATTAGGAGATCTTCCACAGTTTCTTCTTTCAAAATGTGCGTCATTCCAAATGGTTGCATTGCTTGCTTCAAGCAGTGCCCACACCACGACCATGTCAAAGAAAGACTTTGCAGTATAGACAATAGCAAGGCCCTTAATTTCTGGGATGATGCAATTGGCACCAGAGTGTTTGATGTAACAATTAAAGACAAGGAGCTGGCAGCCACCATGGAAAAACAAACTATGAGTAAGGAGTTTTATTAGGACAATTCCAACAGCTGGGTGGCACCACTACCATTCTGTGCCTCAAGAAAGAAACTACCAAAAAATTTTCATTATGCAGAAGCATGCTTTACTTCTTTACAATGCACCCTGTGTAGGAAACCTGAGATAAAAAATAGACAAAAAAACACTTTGTTGACTTTTTGTAGAAGGTGTTTGCAAGAGATCATGCTGAGCCTGTACCAGCTCCTAAGAAAAGAGAGGAATGTTGGTACCTCCCATGGTTTGGCATGTACCATCCTCACAAGCTAGATCAGATCAAAGTGGTATTTGACTCAAGAGCTCAATATGGAGGTGTTTCCCTCAATGATGTCCTTCTCACCTGGCCTAATGTAAATGATAACCTTATAGAAACCTATTAAAAAAAATATGGAGGTGGTGAGTAAATAGTGCACCACATCCCTGAAGCTAAGAAAGTGTGGGACTTTGAGGAGGTGCCAACACTTTCCAGAAAAAATACACAAATTATGAATAAAACCTGTCCAATTTATTGTACATTCTTAAAATGTTAAGAACGGATAATTAAAAAACATTGGCACATACTACAGATCGACCCCATCATCAGTCAATTTATCCCTAATCAACCCTTAATCACGTATAGACGAACTAGATCCATCAAGGATTCACTAGTTACCAGTGAATATACTGGAACTTTTAGAGGAGATCCGTGTAAGCGATGGGGTACGTTCACCTGTGGAGGCTGCGCACAATGTCAATATATCAATACCTCAAAAGATATTAAACTTCCGAACGGCCACCAGTATAAACCGCGACATTTCGCGAATTGCAACACCTATGGGATTGTGTACCTGCTAACTTGCTTGTGTGGCTGTTTCTACGTAGGTAAAACGAAACTAGAATGGAGGAAACGGATCTCTAGACATATAAAAAGCATAAAAACATCTAATCCTGTCCTCCCTCTGGGGAGACACTCGAGAGATGTCCACCAAGGCAGAACCCCCAGAACACTGTTCCTGGCCCTAGATAGAATCCACCCCAACCCAAGAGGGGGGGACTGGGACAAACTACTACTCCAACGGGAGACCCGCTGGATAGTAGCCCTACAGGCTACTTTGCCCCCAGGCCTAAACAGCAAGGTCAGTTATCGACCCTTCTTGGAGGGTTATAAGTCAGGTGTTTGGGAGGGCGAGGGTTAAACACCGTGATAAACCAATGCACACAAACTACAGAATAAAATAAAATCAGTAATGAAATAAGAAATATAGCCCTTATAGTAACATTAAAAGTCAATAATACTCACATTCAACACCTTATTAGATTCTGTTATTGGCCTCCATATGTACATATATTTGTTTGTTCATACATTGTCTTTTTACTATGCCCTCGTATATAGCACAGATGCACTCTACACTACAATTCTCCTTGGCCCCAATTTCCCATGAGTTGGTCTGGTGGTGGTCGGGATTTGGGTTTGAATTGAATCTCCCACGAAACGACCTCGTTTGCGGACACTACTTGTGAAGATTAAAAATGTTCATTGGCATGCTTGGCACGCCCACTTCTCTGATTCAGTCTGTGTGCCTCAGGTTTTCTTCTAAAGCACACTAGGACGCCGCGGTCATGTGACCCATACGTTGCCGCCAACGTCAACGCACGATACGCGCTGACGTCATCACTATGCGCGGGACCCGACGCACCAATGGAGAGATACCCTCAGAATCCACGCCAGGCTCCAAGCGCCCAGACACCTTACACGCATGGGCCACATGACCAACGCAACGGTACGCAACACGGGACGCGATGCGTGATTACATCACGCAACGCGAACCCGACGTCCAATCGGGAAACTCCATTTAAATCCATGCAATACTCGCAACAGGTGGGCACCCTATGCACACCAGGGATAACGCCACCAAGCCGTGGACACCTCGAGACAACTGTAAGTCGTACACTCCACTTTACCCTACTCCCAATGCCTTTCGCAGGAGGGCTATGATTGGTTTGGCTATATATATACTTTTCTCTTTTAGGTTTCATGTGTTTTGATCCAGAGGGATCACCTGACAAGTATCACACAGAACCTTAAGGGGCGTTTTGAAAGATAATCACCCCCCTCCCACATCGGGTAAATATTTTGGTATCTCACATACGAAATATAGCAGGTAGATCATGACCCTCGGATAAAATCTCGGACAGATATCTGTCTGTTTATCCGATATACAGGGGAGAACTAACTAATACCCCACCATGATCTTCTCCCCTCTTGTTGTCTTTCATAGGAGTGTGACCACTTATACAGGAAGGGCCAAAACCCTTAAGTGATTTGTTTCGAACCCACTCGTGACCACTATCATCCCAACTAGGGACCTCTCTTTCCGCAAAAGCCAGCGGTAGGTGGTTTAGCAAAAAAACTACAACTCATATTTATACAATCTGTGCCATATATCGATCTAAAAATTTGCTGTGTTTCTGACTGTATGCCCTATGTTGTTGTCTTCTGTTATCTTTAGAATTGAGAGATAATTTTATACGGTACAACTCCCTGGCCCCTGATGACGGCTCTCTTCTAATCAAGAGACCAGAAACGCGTCGGGCATTCTCCACTTTGTCCCATGGAGATTGTGCTTTTTTACTATGTTGTATTATACACTGTGCTGTTATGTGATTGTATTTTCCCTTTATTTCTTTCACTGGGTGCTTCTTTCTAACCCCTGATGTTCCATGCCTACTGTGTGATTGCCACAAAGAGGTAACGGATCATACAGGTCACTTTTCCAACAGATATCAATTTGTACGTGACTGGGTCCATACTATAACTTATGTATTAAAAGTATATTTTATCTGAACTTGGCCTTCAAAGTCCCGTTTCCTTGGGGGTATTTCTTAGTTTTCTATAATTACTAGGGATGTGGCCACTTTCAGAGTGTCCGGATGTGTAAAATCCTCTCTCTTTTTGTCTGATATTAACCGGGTAGCAAATACCCAAACCCCCATCTCTTGTTTTGAGGCACTCCGGACTGTATTAGCTTTATTGTTACACCATAACTGGATACAGACCCTTTGATATCCAGAACATGGTTTAGGACCCTATAGCTTCAGTGTCAGGCATGTTGGAAATATAGATATGCAACATCAGGGTTCACTTTATCATATATTAAGTGTCACTCTACTATTTTAGTATATAAAGAAATTTTGTGTATGTAATTTTTTTCACCATACTATGTTCCTTTTCTCATACTGAGTGCACTAGCCACAACAGTAGGCATACAGAAATAAATAAAGCAATAAATGTGAGATATTTCTACTATATCTCGCACATTTAGTATCACACCCAGCTAAACCATGTTTAGGGGCAAGGAATTTGAAACCCTAATGGGTCAATACAAAGAACATGGGGCAAAAGAGGCCAAAGGATCAGAAATGATAGCTCTGTTCTCCCAACTCAAAACTCTGGTAGAAAAGAAAGTAGCAATGTTCTGGCAAATAGACAACTTTGAACACTACATTCAAGAAGAAATTAACCCTTTGGGTTTAAGAATACAAATCTTCCCTTCATTTGACGATATGGACAACACCTTTAAGAAAAGATGGGAGAACAATCTACAACAATGTACCAAGCTCATGATGCGCCTGTTGATCGAAGAATATCAAAAAAAAATCCTGATCTCTGACAAAGAGATAGACAACCTATATATTCAACTGGAACCCTTTAAGGACATAGATACGTATAAAGAACAGGAATCTACGATTAAGGCACACATTGATACCACGGCAAAAGATCTCATCACCAAAAAGGAGCAAAATTTCTGGAGGGATAAGACGGCATTCAAAGAAGGAAAAGCCTATCGTTGGCACGCACGTATAAACAACCAAAAACGCCCCCAAAAAAGAACAAATCTAAAAAAAGTAAAGGGATGGAAAAACGAACTGGGATCAAACTCCTCCCTCAACTCTTTATCCTCTACCCACTCACAAATGGGTACACGGGGCACCAAGAAACAAAAATGGACCTCGCCCGAAAGGGGCAACGAAAATAAGAAACACATATGCGACAACGGTCCTGTTTCACAACCCAACCCAAATACTCTAAGCAATGAATATAATTCAACTAGAGTGGATGCAAGGAGTACTCAATTGAACCGGGGAAAAACAACAAATGAAACCCATCCCCCATCTAATCGAAATGACCAACAATGACATGGGGTTGAACTTGGGCATTGTGCGGACCCGATGAGTGTCATCAACCTCTCCCAGTATGTCCTATCGGAGAATGAGGTGACGATTTTAAACAAAGGTTTAACTTTCTGTCCATCTAAAGATGCTGATACCTTCGAGATAATAAAAGATCTACATCTCTTTGCCCGAAAACTGATCTTGAAAGGTCTATATGCCAAACCAATCAACACAAAAGAACTCTCTACCAGAGAAGAACAGGCTCTAAATGACCTAATAACTTTGTTAAACGAACAAAGTAACAGCGACCTAATCGACAGGATCGATTTGAATGCTATCTTGGAAGAACAACTAACCCCAACGGAAGGGGGTCTCTCAGTAAAGTCCCTACTCAAACGAAAATCAAATAAATTTCCACCATTGACCCTTAATCCAAATCTCAATGCCTTTATAACAATGGCAAGCAAAGACATTCTGAGATTAAAACCAAGACCAACACCAGACAATATTTCCATTCGAGAAAGGGCGGCCTTGAAGAAACTTAGCGCTCAAAAACAACTCACAATAAAACCCTCAGATAAAGGGGGCAACATTGTCATAATGAGCAATGAATTCTATCAAGTGATGTGCCTGAATATTCTTTCTAATCCAGAATGGTACAGACCCATCTCGAAACCTATAATCGAAAGATTTGACAGTGACTTCTTTAAAATGGTGGATAAAGCATATGTGGAAAATACAATTACCCAACAAACATGGGAATTCATCAGAACCGATCATGCCAAAATACCAACGTTTTACAGTTTGCCCAAAGTGCACAAAAACGTATCCAATCCCCCAGGCAGACCGATTATTTCAGGACGAGGTTGCATTACTGAGCGATTGAGCCAATTTATTGATGAACAACTCAGACCACTGGTAACTAATCTACCATCTTATATTAGAGATACCACTCACCTTCTCCAAACCCTTGAAAATCTCACAGTACCGACTAAGGCACTCCTAGTCACAGTAGACGTGGAGGCCTTATATAGTTCTATACCTCACACAAAGGGATTGGAGGTGATTGATAATTTCATTCGGCAATCTCATAGGGATGACAAACCTCTACACAAATTTATTGTGCAAGCTCTTGAGTTCATACTCTTATCACAATGCATTCTCGTTCAATGGCTCCCACTTCCTCCAGATGCAGGGGGTTGCGATGGGGACATGTTGTGCCCCATTGTATGCCAACCTGTATCTGGGGGAGTGGGAGAGCCATTTTCTGTCTGCCGAAGGGGAAAATTCGCACACATCCAATATTCTAACATGGCACAGGTTCATTGATGACATCTTCATGATATGGGATGGCACGACTGAAGACCTTGCCATCTGTATCAAGGATATGGGTATTAATGACTTCAACTTGAAGTTCACTAGCATCCACAACAACCAAACGATTAAGTTTCTTGATGTCACCATCTTTAAAACCCTTGATGGACACATCTCTAGCTCCTTGTTCCGGAAAGAAACGGACGGAAATACCATCTTACAAGCCTCAAGTTTCCATCCCGAACCCCTTATACGATCAA
This sequence comes from Rana kukunoris, assembly GCA_029574335.1. Taxonomy (NCBI): domain Eukaryota; kingdom Metazoa; phylum Chordata; class Amphibia; order Anura; family Ranidae; genus Rana; species Rana kukunoris. Next base: position 289,304,611 of record CM056051.1, on the reverse strand, counting down.
TCCCATATTCACAATATCTCCGTATAAGGAGGAATTGCTCGGACGAAAGTCTGTTCATTAAGGAAGCAGACAATTTAAAAAGAAGGCTCTTACAAAGGGGATATTCCCACACATGTTTAAAAAAAGCTTTTAAAAAAGTGAAGAGTCAGGCAAGGCTAGACATCCTGTTTCCTCCCAAGAAAATCGTCAATACAGAAACAAATCAATGCCTACCTACAAGAATTATCACGACATACAACAATCAACATAAACAGATAAAACGGATAATTAAAAAACATTGGCACATACTACAGATCGACCCCATCATCAGTCAATTTATCCCTAATCAACCCTTAATCACGTATAGACGAACTAGATCCATCAAGGATTCACTAGTTACCAGTGAATATACTGGAACTTTTAGAGGAGATCCGTGTAAGCGATGGGGTACGTTCACCTGTGGAGGCTGCGCACAATGTCAATATATCAATACCTCAAAAGATATTAAACTTCCGAACGGCCACCAGTATAAACCGCGACATTTCGCGAATTGCAACACCTATGGGATTGTGTACCTGCTAACTTGCTCGTGTGGCTGTTTCTACGTAGGTAAAACGAAACTAGAATGGAGGAAATGGATCTCTAGACATATAAAAAGCATAAAAACATCTAATCCTGTCCTCCCTCTGGGGAGACACTCGAGAGATGTCCACCAAGGCAGAACCCCCAGAACACTGTTCCTGGCCCTAGATAGAATCCACCCCAACCCAAGAGGGGGGGACTGGGACAAACTACTACTCCAACGGGAGACCCGCTGGATAGTAGCCCTACAGGCTACTTTGCCCCCAGGCCTAAACAGCAAGGTCAGTTATCGACCCTTCTTGGAGGGTTATAAGTCAGGTGTTTGGGAGGGCGAGGGTTAAACACCGTGATAAACCAATGCACGCAAACTACAGAATAAAATAAAATCAGTAATGAAATAAGAAATATAGCCCTTATAGTAACATTAAAAGTCAATAATACTCACATTCAACACCTTATTAGATTCTGTTATTGGCCTCCATATGTACATATATTTGTTTGTTCATACATTGTCTTTTTACTATGCCCTCGTATATAGCACAGATGCACTCTACACTACAATTCTTCTTGGCCCCAATTTCCCATGAGTTGGTCTGGTGGTGGTCGGGATTTGGGTTTGAATTGAATCTCCCACGAAACTACCTCGTTTGCGGACACTACTTGTGAAGATTAAAAATGTTCATTGGCATGCTTGGCACGCCCACTTCTCTGATTCAGTCTGTGTGCCTCAGGTTTTCTTCTAAAGCACACTAGGACGCCGCGGTCATGTGACCCATACGTTGCCGCCAACGTCAACGCACGATACGCGCTGACGTCATCACTATGCGCGGGACCCGACGCACCAATGGAGAGATACCCTCAGAATCCACGCCAGGCTCCAAGCGCCCAGACACCTTACACGCATGGGCCACATGACCAACGCAACGGTATGCAACACGGGACGCGATGCGTGATTACATCACGCAACGCGAACCCGACGTCCAATCGGGAAACTCCATTTAAATCCATGCAATACTCGCAACAGGTGGGCACCCTATGCACACCAGGGATAACGCCACCAAGCCGTGGACACCTCGAGACAACTGTAAGTCGTACACTCCACTTTACCCTACTCCCAATGCCTTTCGCAGGAGGGCTATGATTGGTTTGGCTATATATATACTTTTCTCTTTTAGGTTTCATGTGTTTTGATCCAGAGGGATCACCTGACAAGTATCACACAGAACCTTAAGGGGCGTTTTGAAAGATAATCACCCCCCTCCCACATCGGGTAAATATTTTGGTATCTCACATACGAAATATAGCAGGTAGATCATGACCCTCGGATAAAATCTCGGACAGATATCTGTCTGTTTATCCGATATACAGGGGAGAACTAACTAATACCCCACCATGATCTTCTCCCCTCTTGTTGTCTTTCATAGGAGTGTGACCACTTATACAGGAAGGGCCAAAACCCTTAAGTGATTTGTTTCGAACCCACTCGTGACCACTATCATCCCAACTAGGGACCTCTCTTTCCGCAAAAGCCAGCGGTAGGTGGTTTAGCAAAAAAACTACAACTCATATTTATACAATCTGTGCCATATATCGATCTAAAAATTTGCTGTGTTTCTGACTGTATGCCCTATGTTGTTGTCTTCTGTTATCTTTAGAATTGAGAGATAATTTTATACGGTACAACTCCCTGGCCCCTGATGACGGCTCTCTTCTAATCAAGAGACCAGAAACGCGTCGGGCATTCTCCACTTTGTCCCATGGAGATTGTGCTTTTTTACTATGTTGTATTATACACTGTGCTGTTATGTGATTGTATTTTCCCTTTATTTCTTTCACTGGGTGCTTCTTTCTAACCCCTGATGTTCCATGCCTACTGTGTGATTGCCACAAAGAGGTAACGGATCATACAGGTCACTTTTCCAACAGATATCAATTTGTACGTGACTGGGTTCATACTATAACTTATGTATTAAAAGTATATTTTATCTGAACTTGGCCTTCAAAGTCCCGTTTCCTTGGGGGTATTTCTTAGTTTTCTATAATTACTAGGGATGTGGCCACTTTCAGAGTGTCCGGATGTGTAAAATCCTCTCTCTTTTTGTCTCTTAAAATGTTAAGCACACCTCACATATCTGATAATTCAATATGTATTGCAAAGGGTACCCTACACATAGCCCTCACCACCTAACATATATGCAATGCTGCAGTGTGACACAATTATACATATCATGCAAGGGAGAGAATATACTCTTAAAATAAAAATAGATTGCTGTCGTGATGTATCCAACGGATAGGAGTCCCAACACATTTTGCAGAAAGAGCTTCTTTAGGCAGCCAGGGTACTGGTGACAAAAAAAGTATACATATATATCACATTAACATAAGTGGGTACATCCAAATGAAATGAAAAGCCAAAAGATCTTAACTTGGTATTACTCTTAAAACACTATAGAGTGTGTGGATTGGTGCTGTGCGGTGCAAAGCTCAGGGGGAAGAGAAGGAACCATCAAGTGAGGGCCGACTCAAAGAGGTGGGGCGAACAGCAGGGGGTACAATCCTGGAGGCCGACTCTGTTTTCTGTTAGTTATCTATAACCATAAGTGTACAAATTAGGAACCAACCATAAACCGGGATACATACTGTAGCAGAGCATCCCAGAGAGAGCCTGGGAAAGTCCTGTTCGGGGTTTATACCTCTCCCAGGCTCCTCTCTTACACGTTCAGGGATCTCTGATCCAGTTGAGGTGTTGTTCCTCTCTCCCAGATCATTTTAAGCTCACCCGAGCAGACAGCATTTGCTCTGCCTGGGAAGCACTGATAGTGTTGGTCTGTGAGAGCAAGGAGGTTGGTAAAAAAACTGTTAAGCAGTTGATGTGGAAGCTGACAAGCTGTAGGCTTGTTCAGCCTGGTGGTGAGGGCTTGAATACATATCGTATAGTTAGAGCCAAGACACGGCTAGGTTTTTGTTTAACAATTTTTTTTTTCTGTTTGTTTTTCTGCACACTATACAGCACCTGTAAATAGACTTTGTATATAGCACCAATAAACACTCCACTGTTTTTAACTTATCTTATGGACTTGGTATCTGTGCCTGCTCATCCCAGGGAGTTTTTGTGCCTGCTCATCCCAGGGAGTTTTTGTGCCTGCTACCTATCCCCCAGGTTACAATACATAAATCAGATATAAGTAGGGCAGCATACTACTGTTAAGGAGGACATATATAACAGGTAAAAGGCATATTATCCACTTCAATACCCAGCCATAGAAAATTGACGGCCTGGGATGGGATTTACCATCCTAAGTGGCCGTCAATTGACGGCCTGGGCATTGCAGGCGAATATCTGGATGATGCCTGCAGCCAGAGGCATCATCCAGATATCCTCTACTTCAGCCGACGATTCTGCACAATGTAAGAACGATCATAGCAGCGGTTCTGCCGCTTGATCGTTCTTACAGGCCGCGGGAGGGGACATCTCCCGCCGCCATCCGGTGCTTCTCCGGGCTTACCTGTGCCTTCGGGGGCCCGGAGAACGAATCGTCAGGCGGCGGCAGGAAGCATAGAGATGACTGGTGACCAGATGGTCACCAGTCATCTCTATGACCGTCGGAGGACCCGGGCGCGATGTGATGACGTCACGCCCGGGTCCCCGTAAGTAAACAAAGCCGCGATTGCGGCTGTAAGCCCCCATTCATGAGATCAGTGAATTTTTTTTCACCGATCTCATGGTTTCCAGCCTGGAGGAGAGATGTGAGGTCTTATTGACCCCACATCTCTCCATAAAGAGGACCTGTCACACACATTTCCTATTACAAGGGATGTTTACATTCCTTGTAATAGGAATAAAAGTGGAAAAAAAAATGAAAAGAAGTGTAAAAATAAATAAAAAATAAGTCAAAAAAATAAATAAAAGATAAAAAAAAAATTAAAACGCCCCTGTCCCCGATAGCTCGCGTGCAGAAGCAAAAGCACACGCAAGTCCCGCCGACATATGTAAACGCCGTTTAAACCACATAAGTGAGGTATCGCCGCTTGCGTTAGAGTGCCAGCAACAAATCTAGCACTAGATCTCCTCTGTAAATCTAAACTGTAACCTGTAAAAAATAAATAAAGCGTTGCCTATGGAGATTTTTAAGTATAGAAGTTTGGCGCCATTCCATGAGTGTGCGCATAATTAAAGCGTGACATGTTGGGTATCTATTTACTCGGTGTAACATAATCTTTCACATAATACAAAAAAATTGGGCTAACTTTACTGTTTTGTTATTTTTTTAATTCATAAAACAATTTTTTTGCATTCCCTAGGGTGTCTGCTAAAAAAAACATATATAATGTTTGGGGGTACTGTGTAATTTTCTAGCAAAAAAATGATGATTATTACATGTAGGAGAGAAGTGTCAGAATAGGCCAGGTATGGAGGTGGTATAAAAGCCTGGTATTGAAGCGGTTAAACATTCCATTTTAAAATAGAATAAAAATGAAAAGAATGGGACACCATTAGATGCCACATAAGGGTAATCCTAAGCCACATAAATCATTTTCTTTAGGGTAATTCAGGCAGATACAAAAAAAACTAAGAGGGACTCTAAGTGCCCTCCATTAAACAGCAGTAAAGTGTCTCCCACACAAGCTGGAAATCGGAAAATGAATTAACGGCCTGATATCTTCTCCAAGGATCAACTCCTCCCAGCACACCCACTGCCAGGACCTAGTTGGCGGAATCAACCATGGGTGGATGTGCCACTGATCATAGACACAAAAAAATCCCATGTCCAGTGGTGATGGGGAAAAGGCAGGCAAATATGTATATATAAAACATATATTCCCTCACCCACTCTGAGTGCTAGCGGGATGACAGCATGCACATGTGCACCATCAACAGCATTACCTAGGCAACTGGAGCAGCCGATAGCCAGGGGGAGGAGGAAGAAAGATGAGCCATGCTAACCTTGCCCCATCAAGTGCTGGCCGAAAGCAATACACATAGAATTACCAGATGATATACTGTACTGTGAAGCACGATTAACATTTTTAAGCTATGTACAATAAATTTTACTTTTATTCATACTTCATGTATTTTTTCTGGAAAGTGATAGCACTTCCTCAAAGTCCCATCATTTATTTTACAATTTTATTTCAAACATAGCTTCAGGGATGTGAATCCTGGTATGTGGTCAACTATGCCTCTCAAGTGAGAGGGTGCTGCCATTAATGGCCTTGTTTTGAAAATTCTAGTCGGCAAGCTGTTTGTGGCTTTAATTTTTTGATTTGCTGGTCCACCTTGGGAATTGTAATCTAATAGTCCATTAACTGCTATAGTAAAGTTTCTCTTTCAATGGACATACCCGAAATGGACGATGAGGTCTGGACAGACATTGGGATGCATCATTTAAGCAGCTAGTTACCCATAAGGATAGACAGATACAATTCAAGTTCCTACACAGGGCCTATTTTACTCCCACTAGAATTCACAAGCTAAATACTAACATCCCTTCTGTTATAATGTTGAAGGCAACTTCTTTCACATGTACTGGACATGTCCAGTCATTCAATTTTTCTGAATTAGTGTGGCTGACGTTGTAAAACCAATTATACTGGTCCCCTTCTTCCCCTTTCCATAGGCCTGTCTGCTAGGGCTGGTAGAGAACCTTGACAATACCAATGCCGGTAGGACATTGATTGGCCTGCTGTTTTTTATGCCAGGAAGGTGATCAGGCTTGGAAAAAACCTTGGCACCAACTATTGTTTTCTGTAAACAACTTGTGAATGCACAGCTGCTACTATACAAAACCACATACGCCAAATCCAAATGGTTGGATGATAACACAACTGCTTAATTATTGCTGAATTGGATTGGCTGGAGGATGGCAGGGACATGGTAGCAATATAGCTACTATGAATATATACTTTGGAGTTAGGGGGACTTGATCTATTTTTTTATTTTGTTTAGAACAGGAGACAGCACACATCTATGTATTAGCCAGCACATTATTTTGGTTTGTGGTTTGTTTTGTTCAGGATACTCCACTCCTGTGTGAGCTGGGTCACCTATTTTTGTTCTGTTTGTCTCATTTCACAAACAATAAAAAAGATAAAGAAAAAAACTTTTTCTCCCATGTTTCAATGCTGCCAACCATCAAGTCTCTTGAGCTCCTTCTGCTTCTCAGCTCCCCCTGGTGGATGGAGGCAAGGTAGTGTCCTGACTTGCTCTCTGTCTCTAGCCAAGTACCTGGCTATTAAAGAATATACAGTGCCTTGCGAATAATTTTGCACGCCCAATTTTTCAGTTTTTTATTTGTATTTTTTTTTTTTAAATATCCAATAAATTTCATTCCACTTCATAATTGTCTCCCACTTGTTGTTGATTCTTCACAAACAATTACAGTTGTATATCTTTATGTTTGAAGCCTGAAATGTGGCAAAAGGTCACAAAGTTCAAGGGGGCCGAATACTTTCGCAAGGCACTGTAAATAGGTAGTGGCTAAAACAAGCTGGAGGACATTAGAATCACTGAGATATAACAAGGGATTGAAAAAAGCAAAAAGGTATATGAACAAAATAATGAGAATTGCTTATAGGACACCATGCTTTAGCCAGCTAAATGTCATCCAGTTAGGGGTTAGATCTACCTTACGTTCTTTTTGGCAAAATGGAATTCCACCTTAATTTAAGTTTATGAAGCTGATTTAAACAAACATCAAGGTATCAGTTGTTTCTGTACCTTTGACTCTTTATTTACTTTTATCCTCCCTATCTTTTATTTATGATTCATCCTCCACTCTTTTCTGTTAATATCACAGCTCTAGTCTTCGCTCGAAGAGGATGTCACTGTTTGCTGAGGCTTTTTATTTGTGTCTGTCAAACATCACCAGTTCCTCGCCCCATCTCCGTTCTTTTTGTTAGATCAGTGTCTCTGGGGATCCAACAGAAGAATACACTGCTGGGGGAGTCTATATTGAAAGCACTTCTTAAACTGTTTAGCTATGTTAATGTGCAGATAAACATATTTTCTGGCAATATTTGTCTTGACCTTGAGAATTGTACGTTTATGAGATCTGATATATAGAACACAAAACACTGCGTGTGCAACACGTTTATTTCATTTTCATTTACAACTTGATATTATAGAAGGAAAACTTGGTGACCTTCTCTGCAGATAAAAATTCACTATTTTGTTGAGCGTGTATTGAAAATTAGGAAAGTTGTCCTTTTCCCAGATGCCAACTTATAAAGAATACACTAAGCACTTTATAGACTTCCACTTAGAAGAAAAATTAGAGGTAGCCAAAGCAACAAGCTCAGCCATCAAATGCTACAAATTGTACAGTACATGTCCAAAAAGGGCTGGAAACCACTGACCATGATATACAGAGTATAGGTAGGATGATGTTATATAGAGCTACATTTTATACATCTGTGCCTTGCTGTGATGTAGTTAAAAAATCTAAAACCAATAAATGTGATGCAATACCTGATAATAATAGGGAAGAGTTTCATACCCTCCCTTCTGCCCCCTAGAACACTGTTTTTGCCCTGCCGTTCCTCACAACTAGCACTAGAAGGCTAGAAAGTTCTGTTTGACCTTCTAGGTTCAACAGCTATCACTATAAGGTTCTGTTCAGACTATGCATTGCACCCATCTCCTTACAGCGCCCTCTAGTGGTGACCATGAGTGGCAACTTGGTAACCAAAATTACAGTTTCTTGAGGTGTGGCGGGGTGTGGAAGAAGGATATTATTACAAACTCTGCACTCAGTTTACCAATGCTATCTTTTCATTTGGTAGTTGAGTACTGTAATACTTTATGGTTTCAACTGACAGGTTAATTTTCAGCCAGACTTTCAAGAGATACAACCATAGGAGCAGCAAAACAACCAGGCAACTAGCAGCTGTATTACTAAAGTATAGGTTTCCCTTAAAACTACCCTAAAAAGGCAAATTTCAATTTGTTTATTGTCCATGGAAATGGGGACAATAACAGGACTAAATGGTAGGATGTGGCTTAAAGCTGAACTTTGGGATAAGCACATATTGGCTAAGTATTGGCTGAGTTGTGTATTCTTTCTTGAATTTTGCTGTGTTTTGTGTATTGTTTGCAGATCTGTGCAGTAATCCAATGTACAATTTTGAAGCTTCCTATAATAAAGACCAGTCACTGCTGCTCTCTCTCCATGTGCAGGGTGTCTGGTCTTGTCTCCACCCCTCCTGTGTTCATCTGTAGGCAGCCTGTAGTGGGTGGATCTGCTGGGACCCTCCCACCATTCTGCTTACTGCAAAGGCTATGTACAGCACACTGCTATTTTTTACGGCAATATCTGGGTTTGCAAAGGCATTGGGTGTACCGTATTTTCCGGTGTACAAGACGACTTTTTGGATGCAAAAAAATGCATTCAAAGTCGGGGGTCGTCTTATACGCTGATGACAGTCATCCTAGGATGAGAGGACATCCGTGATAGGCGAAAAACTGAACAGAGGCCCTGCTGGGAAAATTTGTGTTCCGCCTATCACGGAACAGTCTGAGGAGAAGGCGTGGCTTTTGAATCATGGATGCCTGCAGCCTGGAAGCCCGAATCTGCAAAAAAATAAGGTAGGGAGATTGTCTTGGCTGGCACAGTGGGGGCAAGTGATGGCACAGTGGGGTCAAGTGATGGCACAGTGGGGGCAAGAGATGGCACAGTGGAGTCAAGTGATGGCACAGTGGAGGCATGTAATGGCACAGTGGAGGCATGTAATGGCACAGTGAGATTTAAAAAAAGCCTGTTTCTGTCAGCAGTTGTTCCTGTCAGTGGTTGTTCCGGCTACCCCTCAGCTTACAGAAAGACTAGTAGGAAGGGGGTCGTCTTATATGGCGAGTATATCCCAAAACCAAAATTTTTCCTGGAAAAATAGGGGATCGTCTTATACGCCCAGTCATCTTATATGCCGGCAAATACAGTATATAAAGTGAATTTATATCCTTTGTAGCTCTGAATTTTTTATATGTTTTTCCGGGGTTTTTTTTGCATGGAGTTCAGCTGTAATGTAAATAGAAAGCACCAAGTAAATAGTTTACAATTCCAAAACTATCTCAGAATGTAATGCAACTTTTCAGTAAATATATGACAAAATATGTGTGCAGTCAGTACAAAAGGAGGAAAGTGTCAATAATACATCAGTAGCACATTAAGTACTTTCGAGATGGGCTCTTTCGCTCAGGTTGTCATTGTCATGCTACATGGGTTGTTGTCCGTTTTAAGTAATTATAATTTAATATTCTGAGCACCTTATGCCAATAACCCCAGAACTCTGTCCCTGTGATTTATTTAAATTCCAATAAATTATACATATTTTGCACTTTAGTAATTCATGTGAAAATTATTTGGAGACATTTTACTATAATGCACTGCAGCATGGTCTCCTGTGGCTACAAATACATCAGACAACAGTTTTCATCCCCTCTCCAGTTTTTTTTTTGTAGTAAAATGTCTTCTCTCTAGGTCAAAAAAACACGCTAGTACATAGTTTTTAGAGCCAAGTCTCCATATATGAATCAAGATCACATAGGTCTTATAGAGTTAACTCACTTTTTCACTTTCACTTCACTTTCATATCCTACTGCCTTTCACTAGGTTTGGCTTTTTTGGTTTAAATATTCAACTCGATAAAAAGAAGTCTTTACGAAGTTGATGCTCTACAATGCAGACAATTATTTACAAAGAATGGGGGGTCTGGAGCAGTGGCAGCCTGTACATTGGGGACGCCCCCCCCCCACCCCAATGTATGCATCCGGCCTCTAATCTACATACTGGGTGCTGGGCGTATGGATTCCAATGTTTTTTTTTTTTTTTTTAAAACACATGATTAGAGCCAGAGGTTCTAATTGGCTTAAAAAAGGGTGGGTTCAGGGTGCAGTGCAGAGGGAAGGTGGAGGGAAGCCACCATGAAGCCAGAGACGCAGAGAAGGAAGATATGCAGGAAGGAGCCGAAGCTGCCTGCGACCTAGATGGGGTAAGTGTGCCACAGGTGTAGAATAAGGGTTGCAACCCGAGAACTGGTGTGTATATAGTGTAGATATCCAGTGTTTTATTCAGTAACGTGTTATTCCCCACACTGAGGTCACCACCAACAAGCTTAATCTTATAGTGAATCCCCCTCTTTGTCAATAGTGTTTATTAAGATTTTCAAAGACAAAAAGAGAATACAAATACAGTGCCTTGCGAAAGTATTCGGCCCCCTTGAACTTTGCGACCTTTTGCCACATTTCAGGCTTCAAACATAAAGATATAAAACTGTATTTTTTTGTGAAGAATCAACAACAAGTGGGACACAATCATGAAGTGGAACGAAATTTATTGGATATTTCAAACTTTTTTAATAAATAAAAAACTGTAAAATTGGGCGTGCAAAATTATTCAGCCCCTTTACTTTCAGTGCAGCAAACTCTCTCCAGAAGTTCAGTGAGGATCTCTAAATGATCCAATGTTGACCTAAATGACTAATGATGATAAATAGAATCCACCTGTGTGTAATCAAGTCTCTGTATAAATGCACCTGCACTGTGATAGTCTCAGAGGTCCGTTTAAAGCGCAGAGAGCATCATGAAGAACAAGGAACACACCAGGCAGGTCAGAGATACTGTTGTGGAGAAGTTTAAAGCCGGATTTGGATACAAAAAGATTTCCCAAGCTTTAAACATCCCAAGGAGCACTGTGCAAGCGTTAATATTGAAATGGAAGGAGTATCAGACCACTGCAAATCTACAAAGACCTGGCCGTCCCTCTAAACTTTTAGCTCATACAAGGAGAAAACTGATCAGAGATGCAGCCAAGAGGCCCATGATCACTCTGGATGAACTGCAGAGATCTACAGCTGAGGTGGGAGACTCTGTCCACAGGACAACAATCAAGCCCCATACACACTATCAGTTTTCCTGACGATTTTCTCTTTGGGTTTACCAAAACCATATAATATGAGGTCAAACCTCAAGAGTTTCAATTTGTATGCAATCAGGCAGGCCCTTGTACTACATGTTTTTGGTAAACCTGATGAGAAAACCGTCAGGAAAACTGATAGTGTGTATGGGGCTTCAGTCGTATACTGCACAAATCTGGCCTTTATGGAAGAGTGGCAAGAAGAAAGCCATTTCTTAAAGATATCCATAAAAAGTGTCGTTTAAAGTTTGCCACAAGCCACCTGGGAGACACACCAAACATGTGGAAGAAGGTGCTCTGGTCAGATCAAACCAAAATCGAACTTTTTGGCAACAATGCAAAACGTTATGTTTGGAGTAAAAGCAACACAACTCATCACCCTGAACACACTATCCCCACTGTGAAACATGGTGGAGGCAGCATCATGGTTTGGACCTGCTTTTCTTCAGCAGGGACAGGGAAGATGGTTAAAATTGATGGGAAGTTGGATGGAGCCAAATACAGGACCATTCTGGAAGAAAACCTGATGGAGTCTGCAAAAGACCTGAGACTGGGATGGAGATTTGTCTTCCAACAAGACAATGATCCAAAACATAAAGCAAAATCTACAATATGTTCACAAATAAACATATCCAGGTGTTAGAATGGCCAAGTCAAGACCTGAATCCAATCGAGAATCTGTGGAAAGAACTGAAAACTGCTGTTCACAAATGCTCTCCATCCAACCTCACTGAGCTCGAGCTGTTTTGTTTTTTCAGTCTCTTGATGTGCAAAACTGATAGAGACATACCCCAAGCGACTTACAGCTGTAATCGCAGCAAAAGGTGGCGCTAAAGTATTAACTTAAGGGGGCTGAATATTTTTGCATGCCCAATTTTTCAGTTTTTTATTTGTTAAAAAAGTTTAAAATATCCAATAAATTTTGTTACACTTGTTGTTGATTCTTCACAAAAAAATACAGTTTTATATCTTTATGTTTGAAGCCTGAAATGTGGCAAAAGGTCGCAAAGTTCAAAGGGGCCGAATACTTTCGCAAGGCACTGTAGCTTTGTGTGGTAGCAAAGGACTAATACAATGCCACCAATTCTCTCCTATGCAAAATACTTCAACAGTAGAGAGCTAGAGATTTTTGTTGAACCCCCTAATACTGAAAGTGGATGTAACCCTAATAAATGATATGTATTTTATGTTTCAGAAGCTATTTTGTGTAAACTAAATATAGTTTGAACCTTTTCGGTTGCATCTTATTCCTGCTGATCTTCTGGAGCATCTTTGCAGACATTTCCTAAATAGATGCTCTCTAGCAATGGCTGCTTGTATTTTGCAGGGTCGGTTTCCTCATGATGACAACAGTAGATAATGCTCATTGTGTTGGAACAGCCACCAGAAGCCACAACCATATAATATAAGGTGACAACACCTGAGTACAGTGGGGAAACAAGGACAGAGTGTATCACCCTATAACAGGAAATCCTTAAACTGGACCTTCATAGCATGATCCCAAGGTGTAATTTTAATGAAAACTGCAGCTTAAAAAAAATGCAAATTGCTTTTTTAAATTACACACAGTATGTTATAGCTTTAGTCTTACATATACTGTAAGGCTAGGTTCACACCTACAGGTGCAACTGAGCACATACACATGAGTATCTGCTTCTCATGTGTAGGGCGATTCATAAATTTCAATGGGCTGCCGTACAACGCAAAAATGAAGTCCCTGACCTTTTTTCCAGAAGCATGCCACACCAAACTGCATAGTGATGGTGCGCCATGCAATTTTGTGCATGCATTAGCAGATGCCGTCAACAACCAATGACACCACCGCACGTCTGCTAAGGACCAGAGGGTTTCTGTGCATGTTGGGAAAACACTGGATTTTTTGCGTGTTCCTAACACACCTTAAGTCAACTTTTGGATTTTGCTTTCACAATCACCATTGAACATGAACTTTCACTTATCTAGACTATGTTTATAAATGTTATTTTGTCACTTATATTTTTATTTGTTTTATGCACTTTGGTGTGCTGCAATGAATATTAGTTGTTTAGAGCTTTCCATGCTGCATGTTTTTGTATCTTATATATCTATACAATTTTGTTGGAATAGTAGTGCTTTGCTTAGTTTAGCGCAGTAATTCCCTATAACCACACATGTGAACCTAGTATAATCCCTAAAGCAGTGAAAATCTAAGCCCAACTCTAACTCAACCCCTGAACTTAGCCCTAACACTAATTGTCAGCTATTGCTTACTCACCATGTACTGTGATGAAGCCACAAAGAACTGAGGTCCTGGCACCAAGATAACCAGATCTAAATTATTTAACATTACCCATAATTTTCCATGACACCACAACATTCATCTGCACACTATAAGTCTCGGTGGAACATTTCTTTATTTAGCGTGTATTCAGTGTGTTTTAGGCAGAATCAAAAAAATTCAAAATGCGCACCATTGATTTGGGGGTGTACTATGGGTACAAAAAACAACTAACATGCAAATATGTGGTATCACTGCAATCATCAGAAGCAGGAGAATTTATTTTGGGTTGTTCTTTGGTGGTAAATTATGATGAAAGCAAGAAATATACAGTTACATTTAAAAAAAAAAAAAAGTTTTTATTTTTTACTATTTTGGGACAGTTTCCCTTTTGATAATCAACAAGAAAAGAAAAGGAAAACACAATTTATCCTGAAAAAAAACCTCCTACCTATCTCTCCTAACCTGTATAAAAATGATCTGTATACTAACCTTCTTTTAGGAATAAGTACAGCCAAAGCTTGTTTGGCTGTACTTCTCCTGTGGACCACAGGAGTGCAGTTCATGCTTCGTTTTCAGCTGACAGCGGACTTAAGCTCGCTGTCAGCTGATGTCACAGAGCCGGTCGAGGCTGGGGAAATATCACAACCTTTTGGTCAGAAACCACCTAGGAGCCTGGACCAACAGTTGGCTCAGCCTCTTAGCATATTGCTGAGAGCCTGGGCCAGGCACTCCCACCCCCTCCACAGCTCAGCACTTCAGTGAGCATGGGGGGGGAGCAGATCTGACAATGGTGACTGACAGTCACAAGCTATATGCTCACAGAGAACGGATAACTAAGCAATCAGCAGGGTTTGATCGCTCAGTTTTAGAGCCGGTAGGGGACTGTTGCAGCATCGGACTGGTGCTGCATCCACCTAGGTAAGTATGACATCACCCATGTCATCACACATAGGCTCCCATGGCCCAGTTATTGTTGGTGCTCCCTTCTCTCCCCTGCTGCTCAATGACATAGAAGAACTGAAGCTGCATGATCATGTGACTGGATCATATAGGGCTGATGGTCAGGTGACCATTTTTGGCCATATACTGTATAATAATAATGGATGTCAAATAATGGAGCAGGCATTCTTGAGACCAGTGTCTGACAGGGAATGGTTTTGTAAGATAGGTTAAAAGCCCTTGTTATTGTTTTTTTGCCATCTATGTCCCGTGAAAGGGGTTACCCTTCACTTCCCATTAAGAAGATACAGCAGGAAGTTAGAGGAAACTTTTCCAAAGTATCTCCATTGGAAGAGTCCCCTTCTGTTTCTATTCAGGCTACAACTCAACATTTTGGATTTTGCTATACTTTCAGTCCTGGTCAGTGGTGGCTGGTGGTATATCTTTTGGGGTGGGGGTAGAAACAGCACACCCACAGCCACTTCCCCCCTTGTCGGTAGGGTCACCCGCAAAACCCCCCTCTGGTTGGTTGATCACCAGCCCCTTACTTACCCACCTAGGTCGTGGGAAGGACTTCCTCCGGGCGACAGCCAATTGTCTGGGATATTCATTCGCTATTGTCACACAACTGGGTGGGCTCGGGGCAGAGTTCTCTGCCCGAGCCCACCCTTTTTAAACCCTATTAGAGCCAAGTATCAAGTGCTTAAAAAAATACATTGTATTCTTTGCATCCGGTGCTCCCCATGTAGATTAGGTGGCAACCCTTTGCCATGCATTTTGGGCCCCACTGGTCCTGGTGACAGTAGTTGCCTGGCCAAACAGGTGAATCTCCTCAGCAGAGACTTATAATGAGATAAATACCCAGTCAGGATTCTACCCCCCCCCCCATCACTGTCTAAATTAGGGAAGAAAAAGTTTGGCTTTTGCTGCACTTTAAGTTCTATATAGTTTATTCTAAAATGTCTCATATAGATCTAGGAAGTACATCCTGACTAATACAAAGGGATATCTTTTCTTCTCATTTCAGTGTCATGTCAGAGATTAGCTATCTGTTATAATACATGGAGCCAGTCCAAAGCAGGGGAATGTAGAGTGTTTTTGTTGGCAGTATTGCCAATGACATGGCCCAGTGGATTCCCCTACTTAATAAAACATTTAAAGACAATAGAGGAAGGCATGACATCCTACTCGAACTTGCAGTGCCTCTACAGCTGGCAATATGCAAACCATGGCCAGCAAGACCATCCTTCTTATGAACTTACATTTTCTGTTTATGTGGGGTTTGATGCTAATAGCAGGTGACAGCACATCTTTACTCATCCTTTTACTTGCATGCCTATTTCATTTGCAAAGTTTAATGGATTCTCCTAGCGTGATTGTGAAAAGGATACAAATTCATACCGAATGAAGGGTTTATTTATGTCTGGAAGGCAGCTGTCTTTACCTTCTGTCTTACAGTCTCAGAAGAATATTACAGTTTGGGTGAATGTGATTTTATTTGATAATGCAGTCTCAATAATAGCATCAGGACATCATAATGGCTCCAACTTTTATAACTGAAAAAAAAAAAATATGTTGGTCTTTCTGATCATAGATTTTAGGTCTCTACGGCTGCATGAAAGAAATCTAACAGATTCCTCTATCCATGTAAACATCATGAATGATGAATCCGTGAACAGAATCTTGTTGGAAAATTGTCGGCCGAACAGTGTTTGCATCCGATAAGATGAAGCCCCCATTTAGGCATTCTGACAGCTGATTGGCTGCAGTCACTCTTTGACCCAAAGTTTTCTGACAGGCTCCTTCGCACAAAGTCAATTGAGCAATTTACTTTTGCCAAGTGGAACATTGACAGCAGTACCACACACAGCTTGAAATTTAGCCAAGCCAGCAGGAATAAGATGAAATTTAAGCAGTGTATGGCTTAAGATTCTGCTCCTAAAGTCTTCTCTAACTCTGGCATTACTGTATGTGAGTTTGTAGGCAAGTAGAGCCAGGAAGCTGCTTCCCCAGCCGGGAAGGAAACAGTTAACCTTCTTCCTGCACTTTTTTCTGAGCTCTGTCTCACTTCCTGTACTGTAAATAAAAGGGGGAGGGCTATACCCAGACACACACAGTCTGCTGCATGGGAAAGAAGAAACAGACAAGCCACATCATGTAATTTCCAGCTGCTTACAGAGATGAAAGCAAGGGGAGCAGTTCTGCCTCAGAAAGCAATACCAGCCCTGGATACCACCACCATGGACTCTTTCAAAGTTGGACTCTTGCCTGTGCAGGTGCACTGGGGCAGCCACAAGCCTGAGTTAAGGATTAGAGATGCTAGGAAAAGTGTGTGCACTTAAGGAGAAGTAAAAAAGAGAAGGAAACCTGCTATTTTTTATATCAGTAGATGCCGAAAAGGCCTTTGTTGGAGTTGATGATATATGATGCAGACACTGTATAAATTCGGCCTGGGACCATGAATGCTGAGGTGGATAGAGGCCCTTTACTTTTACCCCACGGCTCAAATCCAGGTCAATGGAACACTATCAGAGGCATTTAGGCTCTACAATGGGATACGGCAGGGATGCCCATTCTCTCCCTTACTGTTGGTATTATCCTTAGAACCCCTCTTAGCCTCTATAAGAATGAATCGAGAAATAAGGGGCATCAAGGTCTCTGGGCAGGCACACAAGATATCTGCATATGCAGATGATATCATGTTATTTATACTGAAGCAAGCCCTAGGCAATCACCCCCCAAGATTATGGAAGAAATGAAGGAATACGGAAGGGTCTCGAATTTTAAAATCAATATGAAAAAAACAGAGATATTAAACATTGGTACCCCCTTAAAGGAGAAAAGAGAACTCCAGAGCCCTCTTTCCCTTTGTTTGGAGAGAGAGGGGACTGAAGTATTTAGGAGTATTCCTCTCATCGGTAACTGCAGATTTATACCAGGATAACTATATACTTCTTTTGAATAATATCAAACAGGATCTGAAAGGATACCAAGTACACAGATTGTCATGGTCAGGAAAGATAAATGTAATTAAAATGATGACCCTTCCGAAAGCCCTGTATATTTTCCAGAGCTTCCCAATCTGTTTTCCAGGGACGTATTTTAGAACTATGAGAACTTTAATTCAGAAGTTTATATGGAATGGGAGAGAAAGCCAGGTCTCTTATTAAGTAATAAGTAGACCCAGAGACAATGGGGGGGGGGGGGTGTTTCTCCCAGATTTTCAGAAATACCATGAAGCAGCAGTTATAAAGAGAGTTATAGACTGGGTCCATAATGTAACACATAAGAAATGGGTATCGCTACAAGATAATATAAGTAAAACGGCTCTAGGTCAGACTGTAAAAAAGTACAGAGATCTCCCCAGGGCTTTAGCACCAATTACAACAGAAACATTAACTACTTGCCGATCAACCGCCGCAGTTATACGGCAGGAGGTCGGCACAGCTGGGCGAGATCACGTAGCTATCATGTGGCTATACGTCATCTCGCCTTTTAGCCAGTAGTGGGGGGGGGCCCTGCTCGTCCCTGATACCGGCGCGATCGCTGCCGGGCACCCGCGATCGCTCGTTACAGAGTGAGAACCATGGGGCTGTGTGTGTAAACACAGAGAAATAGAGATTAGGCTCTCTTTCAACCCTCTTGTACTTATCACAGGCAGCCTGGCTATGCATTTCATTGACTTTAATACAATCAGCTGTGCCTTTGCACAAGCACTGCAGCCAGGGCTGCCATCAGGGGGGTACAGGCAGTACACCTGTAAGGTGCCAGTTGGTCCCCAGGGGCCCTGATGGCATCCCCCATTTTTTTTGGTTCGTCCGCACTCAAAGCCCCTCCCCTGACCTGTATAGGTGCCCGGTGGTCCCCAGGGGCCTGAATGGCAAACCCCATTCTTTTATTTTTATTTTTTGATCGTCAGCACCCAAAGCCCCCCCCTGACCTGTAAGGGGTCCGGTGGCCCCCAGGGGCCCCGGATGGTATCCCCCATTTTTTTGATCGTCAGCACCCAAAGCCTGCCCGACCTGTAAGGGGCCTGGATTGCATCTCCCATGTTTTTTATTTTTTTTATTTTTTTTGATCGTCGGCACCCAAAGCCCCCCCGACCTGTAAGGGGCCCGGATGACATCCCCCATTTTTTTTGATCGTCAGCACCCAAAGCCCCCTCGACCTGTAAGGGGCCCATGGCCCCAGGGGCCCTGATGGTATCCCTCCTTTTTTTTTCGTTAGGTGGGTGCTGACGATCAAAAAAACAAAACAAATGGGGGATGCCGTCCAGGCCCCTTACAGATCGGGGGGGCTTTGGGTGCTGACGAACAAAAGAAAAAAAAATGGGGGATGCCATCCAGGCCCCTGGGGACCACAGGCCCCTTACAGGTCGGGGGGTCTTGGGTGCTGACGATCTAAAAAAAAACATGGGAGATGCCATCCGGGCACCTGGGAGCCACCGGACCTCTTACAGGTCAGGGGGGCTTTGGGTGCTGACGATAAAAAAAATGGGGATGCCATCCGGGCCCCTGGGGGCCAGCGGGCCCCTTACAGGTCGGGAGGGGGCTTTGGGTGCTGACGATAAAAAAATGGGGGATGCCATCCGGGCCCCCACAGGCAGGATAGCCAGGCTGCCTGTGACAAGTACAAGAGGGTTGAAAGAGAGCATAATCTCTGCCTACGGCCAAAACACCCTGAATACGCCCATTCTCGGTCTGTACACGGAAGCTAAGCATGGTCGCCTGGGGTAGTACAAAAAATGGGGGATGCCATTCGGGCCCCTGGGGGCCACTGGGCCTCTTACAGGTCAGGGGGGGCTTTGGGTGCTGACTATCAAAAAAAATGGGGGATGCCATCCGGGCCCCTGGGGACAATAGGCCCCTTACAGGTCAGGGGGGCTTTGGGTGCTGACTTTAAAAAAAAAAAAAACATGGGAGATGCCATTCGGCCCCTGGGGGCCACCGGGCCCCTTAGGCCGTGTACACACGGTCGGTCCAACCCGATGAGAATGGTCCGACGGACCGTTTTCATCGGTTCACAGACTGTTGGTCTGATGTGCGTACACACCATCAGTTCAAAAACCGATCGTGTCAGAATGCAGTGACGTAAAACACAACGACGTGCTGAAAAAAATGAAGTTCAATGCTAACCAAGCAGGCGTCGACTTGATTCTGAGCATGCGCGGGTTTTTGAACTGATGCTTTTGCTTACTAACCATCGTTTTGGACCGATGGTCAGGCGTCCATCAGTCCGATTTTACAGCAAGATTTAAAACTTTGGTCCGAAGGACGACGAACCGATGGGCTGTACACACGGTCGGTTTGAACCGATGAAACTGGACTTTAGTCCATTTTCATCGGTTTGGACCGATCGTGTGTACGCGGCCTTAGAGGTCGGGGGCTTTGGGTGCTAACGATCAAAAAAATGGGGGATGGCATACGGGCCCCTTAGAGGTCAGGGGGGGCTTTGGGTGCTGACAAGCATAAAAAAATGGGTGATGCCATCCGGGCCCCTTACAGTTTGGGGGGGGGGGCTTTGGATGCTGATGAAGAAAAAAACTAAAAAAAAATAGGGTGTAATTCTTGGTATGCATATGCTATGTGTTAGAAATATGAAGGGACTTCAAAAATGTGATAGATTGTAAGGAAATTTGATGCATAATTAATGTCCCTAGATCACTTGATGGTTCTTCTTGGATGTTGGGCCTCTATGTGGCCAGGCTGAATAAAAGTCTCACACATGTGGTAATCATCATACTCAGGAGGAATAGCAGAATATATTTTGGGGTGTCATTTGTGGAATGTACATGCCATGTGAGAGAAATAATGACAATTTGGTGTCATAATTTTGCAAAGAATTGTGGGGAAAAAATGACAGCTTCAAAAAACTAAGTATGCCTCTTACTATCTACCTTGGAATGTCTACTTTCCAAAAAGGGGTCATTTGGGGGGTATTTGTACTTTTCTGGCTTGTTAGGATCTCAACATATCAGCTGTAATCAAATTGATCAATTTTCAGTGATTGGCATCGTAGCTTGTAGACTCTATTGCTTTCACCCAGACTAAATAATATACACTAATTTGGGTTATTTTTACCAAAGATATATAGCAGTATAAAATTGTTGCCCAAATGTATGAAGAAAAATTACTTATTTGCAAAATGTTATAATAGAAATGAAGAAAAATTCATTTATTTTTTTTTACAAATTTTTTAGTATTTTTTCATTTATAGCACACACACTAAAAAACCCAGAGGTGATAAAATACCACCAAAAGAAAGCTCTATTTGTGGGGAAAAAAAAGGACAGGAGGAGGAGGGGGCGGGAGAAGATACCGGGGTCGGGGAAGATGGAGCACACCAGACACTTATCACCACTCGCTGCCATCACCCGCTGCCCACCCGAGACAAGGTAAGTGTCAGACAGATGATGGGGGGGCACAGTAACAACACTTGGGACACAGTGGCAGCACGTGGGGCACAGTGGCAGCGCTTGGGGCACAGTGACAAAACTTGGGGCACAGTGGAAAAATGTGGGGCACAGTGGCAACATTTGGGGCACAGTGGCAACATTTAGGGCACAGTGGCAAAACTTGGGGCACAGTGGCAACATTTGGGGCACAGTGACAAAACTTGCATGAGCCACGTGTGTAGAAGGAAAGGATTGGCGTCACTATCTGGAGAGTGAAGATCCCACCAGTCCCTGCTGCTTGCCACTGGGTGCTGGAGAAGGAGGAGGTGCCGAGGTGGGTGGGGACAGCCATGCTGCACTAGGCGCAGGCCTCGCTCCCGGTCTCACTGTCTGAAAGTAAATTGGCACTGGTTAAAGGACACCAGGCAGTGCCGGCCCTAGCAACCCATTACAGAAATGTAGTTATTAGTAGGGGGGTGGCTGTGTCCTCTATTTCATAACGGGACATTGTATTGTCCCAGAATGAAGGTGCCCGACATGTCAATTACGGGACAGTCTCGGGCAATCCGGAACATGTGGGCACTAAGGATGAGAGCTTCCTGGCTGTTCGCATAGAACACATGCAGAGCCCGCCAGGAAGTGTGCACGGCGCTGCGCTAATCACAGCCAGGGAGACATTTCCCGATCTCTGCAGCCGAGCATCGGGACAATGTATCCGGGCTGTGATTAGCGCAGTGCCGTGCACACTTCCTGCCGGGGGCTGCACGTGTTCCATGCGAACACGCCGAAGCTCACCCTTAGTGGGCACCCTACTTCACAACATATCTGAATGTGTATACTGCCAAACAAGTAGATACTTTATAATACAGATTTTTCCTACAAAGTAAAAAAGAACCGCTGAAGCCGTGTGTTAGAGGTTTCAGCAAACTTTGTATTACTTGTGGTATCTCTTTACAAGGCCTTTGCCGTGCTCATAGTTTGTCATGTAGACAGATACTCCTGTCATTGGCTCATCAACTGGCGTAACTTAGCAACACCCTGTGCCTTTGTTAGGGCGTGCTGTCCAATCTCCTTAATGAATAAGAGCATCATGACAGGTAATTGATGCTGGGCCGTTTAGGTGATAAATAATTCACTGTCTGGGTAATTCTATACATATCCCAAATCAGATTATGCAATGGAACAGCCATGTCATACCTGCTGCAGGTTCTTTTTTCTCTGCGTTATGATGTCAGACAATGCATAATACCAGCCACATGCTCTCCTTTCAACTCATAAATTCACCTTTAGGTGTGTGGCCACAGGCAAAGCCATCTATATATTGTGTATTAAAGATTTCAAACTGCCAGGGATGAAAGAGAACTGAAAAAAATGAAACACGAGTCTGACATTCAGGTCGTGTGGCAGTGCCCTGGCAGAGATAGCAGTAGACCTCAGCTTCGTGAGAGCAAACACTTACACAATGACATATGGCAAAAAGTTTTTTTTTTTTATTACAGGCAGATTGTAGGACAGCAAAAAACAATAAAACAAAATTGTCAGATGGAAGCCACGAATGCTGCACACTGGATCTGTTTAGAAACTGTTTAAAGAGACCCTGTCACCACATTTTTCATGGTTTACTAAAGACCTGCTATCAGCCTGTACAAGATCTACTTATTGTAGCTCCCTTTGTAATCAGGCTTTCTTATCTTTCACAAAATTGACACTTCCTGGAATGTCAGAGCCTCACACTTCCGGGTTGCACTTTTTCCCAAGCCTCTACATCACCAATCTCTTACTAACACTAGTAAAAATATCCCACAAGATTGGATGTGTAAGTGGCTGGATAGCAGCCTCTCTGTCAGGATGCATTATGCAGTGGCTTATTCCTCCAGTCTTGTTCCCAGTGTTAATTTTGGCAGTCTTTTGCCTCGTACACACGACCAGTTTTCCCGTCGGGAAAACTACTGTGACAGTTTTGGCTAGGAAAACTGGCCGTGTGTATGCTCCATGGCAAAACCCCCGGGAATCCCGGCGGGAAAAATGAGAACATGTTTTATTTTTTCCTGCCACGATTCCCGGAGGTCTTTTTTCCTGGCAGTTTTCCTATGGGAAACACTGCAGTGGAGCATACACGCGGCCGGGGTTTCCCGGCCAAAGCTCTCATGGCAGTTTTCCTGCCAGGAAAACCAGCCGTGTGTAGGGGAAAAAGCTGCTCGGCTTTCCCTTTGGGTTTTCCGGTGGTAAAAAGTCCGCCGGGAAACACGATCGTGTGTACGAGGCATGAGTCTTATGCCGCGTACACACGGCCGTTTTTTGTGATGAAATAAAACAACGTTTTAAAAAACGTAATTTAAAATGATCGTGTGTGGGCAAAACGTTGTTTTATGTCTTCAGAAAAACGACCAAAAAAAAATTCGAACACGCTTCAATTTTTTATGTCGTTTTTCAGAATGTCGTTTTTTGTGTCATAAAAAATGATCGTGTGTGGGCAAAACGACATTGAAAACAACGTTTTCAAACCCGCGCATGCTCAGAAGCAAGTTATGAGACGGAACTGCAATGGAACAGAGTGCCGTCGAACGTGGTGTACGTAACCGCGCTTTGCAAGAGCATTTTCAGAAAACGATGGTGTGTAGGCAACGTCGTTTTTGAAAATGAAGTTTGAAAACGTTGTTTTGTTTCGTGAGATAAAACAATGTTTTTTTACATCACAAAAAGTGATCGTGTGTACGCGGCATCAGGACTAAAATGGCAATTTAGTTTTAGTTCCATTTTAGTCTTCTGCAAATGTTTTAGTATTAGTTGTATTTAGTCTACTAAATCTCCACTACATTTTAGTCGACTAAAACAAATTTTACTCATCTAAAATCTAATGGGTGTAATTTAATATTAATGCATTAGTTAACATTTCTCTACAATTTCCAAACTCATTATATACTGCTGAAGTGAAAAATCTCATGTTATGAGGTATGAACATGCACTGCAGACCAATGTTAATTTTGAAGTCAAATTTCAATTTAGTTTAAGTCTTGGTCTTTTGACTAAAATGCCATTTAAGTTTTAGTCCCATTTTATTCTTTTGGCTAAAATGCCATTTTAGTTTTAGTCGTATTTTAGTCATCTCAATTGTTTTAGTTTTATGCCCCATACACACAATCGGAATTTTCGATGGAAAAAGTCAGATGGAGTTTAGATATAGAACATGTTCTATATTTTTCTGATGGAATTCTGCCGGAATTCCGATGTGATTTGGCCGGGCAAAAGCCTAATCGTGTGTACACGGCATTAGTGGTGTTTTAGTTGACTAAAATAGTATTCAGTTAGTCGACTAAAATGTTTTAGTCGTTTTAGTCTATGAAATTAACACTGCTTGTTCCAATCCTGATTTTTTTTACCAGCAGGACTAAAGCGTATTAGTTTGCTTTTTTAACCACTTAAGGACCGCCTCCTGCACATATACGTCGGCAGAATGGCACGGCTGGGCACATGCACGTACAGTACCACTTTCAAGTAAAAAGCAGCCAAGAATATGAGGCCCAATCACAGTGTAAGTAATACACAATTGAGGACAAAAAATAACTGTGCATGTACTTCTTAATTAGGCTGATGAACAAGCGGTCTTTGTTATAACTAGGGATGAGCCGAACACCCCCGCGTTCGGTTCGCACCAGAACCGTCGAACAGTCCGATTGTTCGCACGAACATTTAGAACCCCATTGAAGTCTATGGGACTCGAACATTCGAATTCAAAAATGATAATTTTAAAGACCAATATTCAAGTTATTGTTGGAAAACGTCGTTCAGAACCCGGGTCTTGCCCCAGGGAACATGTATCAATGGAAAAAAGTCTTAAAAACTGAAGTTTTTTCAGGAGCAGGACTCCTGAAAAAAACGACCGTTTTTAAAACTTTTTTTTCCATTGATAGTAGTTAGCCGCGAACAATCGTTTTTGTTCGAAATTCGACGAACGATCGAACAGACGATGTTCGAGTCGAACATACGTTCGTTTCGAACGCGAACCTCATCCCTAGTTATAACGTATAAAGCTACAGCCTAAATGAATAGAAGGCAACATAGCACAGTAAAATGATAGTAAAGGGGGCAGAAGAAAGAGGAATAGAAAGTATAGGATCACCACCATGTGGTCTAAAAGGGAGAAAAAGAAGGCAAATCCTGAGAGCGGAAGTGATTTAAAAAGGAGGCTACAAAACAAAGTGTGGTACCTAAATCAATTGTTGAGAAAATTGTGATAGGGCTATAAAGATGCCTCTACACTAATTTTGTGGTGGACTAATGCCGGGCGTACACGGGGCAAATTTATTTTATGCAACTACAGGTTGCAAGAAAGGAATTAGCTTAATTTCCCCATCAACACAGACAGTGTTGATGTGGGAATCCCTCCTGCTGGGCCATTGTCTTCTCCCGGTGGGGGAGGGCAAGAGAAGCCATCCCCGCTGGGAGAAGGCAGTGATTATTGCGAGCGGCTATAGCATCCGGCAGGCTGGTTGTTCCCAATTTGATCAATCGATCAACTTGGTAAATTCAGCCTGCCCATTAACGGCCCATGAACTGGCCGAGATTCGAACCATGTATGGTCAGCCTAAGATAATGCAACCACTGTTAGAGGATAGGATCGCCTTGAGGTCATAAGAGGTGGAGAACCTGATCCAAATATGCTATAAGGTAGTGGATTTCTGAAAGGTATCAAGTATTATTTTAATGAAAGCAACATCTTTAAAAAAAGGTAATTGCTTTTGAAATGCCATTAACATGTTAAAGCTTATCTGAGTTTTTAGTGATTGGGTTTACATATACTTTCATGTCATTAAAAATGTGAAAAATATCTAAAGCAGAATACAAGAACAAAGAGAATATTTACAACATCATTATGGCTCTAAATGCCAAGTAAGTTGGCAGACAATGCAACATTTTCAGAATTCCCACATCAGCGAAAGGCACTAAAATCACAATCTATTATACCATAACTACAGTACATAAAGATGGTTCTATTTATACTACAGCAATTTTCCAATGGCCATTTGTTCCAAGTATTGCTGCACAGAATATATAAAATGTTCACAGGACTGGATCAAGTGAACCAATCCAAGCATTGTCATCAGAGTCTGTGCCTTTCAATATACAAAATGATAGTGAAACAAAGTCACTTATCTTCTTCATGTAATGAGAAAAGTTGAAAGTGTATGTGCAGCCAAAACTTGTTTCCCCTAGCTTTGAACAGAGTGGTAGAGGTTGAACCCCCTGGTAGATTTTTACTGGCATTTAGGACTCAATTAGAGAGATAGTTACATAGTTACATAGTAAGTCAGGTTGAAAACAGACACAAGTCCTTCCAGTTCAAGCATAAAAAAATAAAAAAATAAAATAAAAAATATCGTACAATCCAATATACCCAATTCTATACCCACAGTTGATCCAGGAAGGCGAAAAACCCCAGCAGAGCATGCTCCAATCTGCTACAGCAGGGGAAAAAATTCCTTCCTGATGCCCCAAGAGGCAATCGGATTGTCCCTGGATCAACTCTACCAATAAATGTTAGTACCCAATTATATTATATTATATAGTTATATTATTAGATATATTCTACCTTTTTGTCCTGCTGTCAGTGCTTTATCAGACAGAAAGCCTCCAATAGCAATGCACAGAAATAATAATGATTTTATTATTAGTCTGG
This sequence comes from Rana kukunoris, assembly GCA_029574335.1. Lineage (NCBI taxonomy): Eukaryota > Metazoa > Chordata > Amphibia > Anura > Ranidae > Rana > Rana kukunoris. The sequence continues at coordinate 289,277,873 of CM056051.1, read as the reverse complement.
GTGAAAACTAGAACCCCTTTTAGATTTTTTTTGCAGAGTTTTCTTCACTTCTTCTCTGGTAAAACCAACTGTCCCCCATTTGGTGGAGCTGTCCCTCTTTTGGATCAAAATCTCTCTGTCCCTCTTTCACCCTCTGTTGTACCTCTGTTGGTCTGATGTATAGACATTTATTTAAAAAAATAAAAAAAATTACTACAACTACCAAAAATGTTATACCTTTCATCTAACCTGTAAATGATTGTATTTGTTATTTTAGAAAAATAGTGATGATTTAAAGAAGCATCTATAAAAACACCTGTATGTTTTATATTGTTAAACTTGTTATTCCTTATGATCTACATAAATGAGGATCTGGCAGGAGTGTGTTATTTGCCTGCACATGTTTTTTTAAAAAGATGTCCCTTTTTCTCATGTCAGAAAGTTGAAATGTTTGGGTAAAACCACTGTCACCAGGATAGGAAGCATGGAAAAATCTCTCCCCCCAGATAGGAGTTCTAACCCTTTTCAAAAACTAAAAAAAAACTCTTTTGTCTTGAAGCAGTAGTAAACACTGCTTTGTGATTTTTACCTACAGGCTTACCTGTAAGTGAAATTAATATCTCATAAACAGTGCACGCTGGATGAAGCCAGTGACATAACCGGTGCATGCACTCTGAAGGTCTGGCATACCTTGCCGAAACTTCAGAGCTTTGTTCCAGAACTTAGGGCTCCTGTGTGCATGCATGGGAGAGACGTCATCGCGGCTTCGGCCAATCACACAGCCGAAGCGCGGCAACCCGCAAGAAAGACCGGGGAAAGATGTCAGCCCTCTCAGCTGTGCGGGAGGCCTTTGTTCTAAGGTAATTATTGCATATGAACACAATATACAATTGCCTTAGGCCGCATACACACGATCAGACCGGTCCGATGAAACTGGTCTGGAGACCAGTTTCACCGGACCAAATTGAATGGTGTGTACGACCTATCGGACCGTTGTCCGTCGGACCAAAGTTTTAAAACTTGCTTTAAACTCTGTCCGACGGACACCTGTCCGTCAGACAGATTCGATGGTTAGTACACAAAAGCATCACACCAAAAACCCACGCATGCTCAGAATCAAGTCAACGCATGCTTGGAAGCATTGAACTTCGGTTTTTCAGCACGTCGTTGTGTTCTACGTCACCGCGTTCTAGTCCGATCGGATTTGTGGTCCGATTCTGTGTACGCACATCAGACCATCAGACCACTTCAGCGTGGTCCAATGAAAACGGTCCGTCGGACCAGTTTCATCGGACCGGTCTGATCGTGTGTACGTGGCCTTAGAGGTGTTTTTTTTTTTTTAACCAGCCTCGGTTTACAATTGCTTTAACATACACTTTAAAAATAAGATCTCAAAAAAGTTAAACCCAATCGCAACTAGAACTGATTTCCACATCTGAAGATATTGTATGTGTGTGAGTGTGTGGGGTAATAGTCTTTGTTTTGTTTTTACGTTAAGTGGCACCCTATGCAATCTTTAATTACGTAGTCCACTTACTTTTGATTCTTGCTCACTCTTCCTATGGCCATTGTCATTGAGATTGCCACCTCTAATATAACATTAGCAAAAAGTCCTAATTTTACACGTCAGACCCTAATTGCCACTGAAACTAACATTCCAAAAATTGGCTTTGAACATACAACTCCTCTCTGACCCTCTATAGCCTTTTTTAGATTGCACATCTGTTATGAGCAGCACTGCAAGGATGCCATATTCAGTAAATGCATGTTGGCCCAGGTTGGCGCCATGATCTAGAACTGCCTTTCTCAACCTCTTTACCCCAGAGAAATCCTTGAAAAAATTATTAGGTTTTACAGAACCACTGGGAAGATTAAGTCATTGGGGGTGATTGGAAAAATGCCTTAACCTTAAAGTGAAGTTCCACCCAAAAGTGGAACTTCCGCTTTAAGCACTCCTCACCCCCTTACATGCCACATTTGGCATGTAATTTTTTTTGGAGGGGGGCTTTGGTAGGTGTGGGACTTCATGTCCCACTTCCTACTTCCACCTATGGGCTGACTAGGTGACTCCTCCACTCCCCTTAGGCGGCCCCTCCCTCTAGGCGATCTCCTGGGACACGTAACAGTACCCAGGAGATCGCCCTGTCCACTCCTAGAGTGCAGCGCGACTTACGCATGCGCAGTAAGTGACCAGTGGTGAAGCCGAATTCTGTCATGGCCGGGTGCCCAGAATGTGAATGGAGGAGCTGACGGAGAGGTGGGTAGAGGAGCGACACTCCAGATGGCCGCATCGCTGGACTGTGGAGCAGGTAAGTGTCTGTTTATTAAAAGTCACAGCTACACTTTTTGTAGCTGCTGACTTTTAATAAACATAAACAGGCTGGAACTCTGCATTAAATGTCAGAATGCCACCCTTCCAGACAGCTGTAAAGATCATTGGTGTCATGCTGCTGGCTTTGCCAAGAGGAATTGAACCCAAACCTATCCAGGCAACATTAGATAGAAGGTGATATAGAAGAAAGAAATTCCATTGTCATTGTCCAAATTTTACTTAAAGTGGTATTAAACCCAAAGCCAAAAAATTTACGTATTTAAGCATTAAAACTAGGCAACTGTTATTAAGGTACCCCTTAAAATTAAGTATAATATTCAGATATAATGAACAATGTGTGGATTGTGCTAACTTCTAAATAAATGTATGTCTTACCACTTCTATTACAACCGTTACAAAATGTATATATGTTCCCTATTACTGTGGAGGATCCTTGCGGATGTACCTTCAAGTCCCTGCTAGGTGATCTAATAATCAATTTGTGTATGTGCCCAAAGTTTTTTAGCCAACACACTTCAATATCTAAATACATGCTCCTATGGAAAGATATATAGGGGAAAAAAATATATAAAATATATAAAATATGAATAAATAATCCAACGAACATATAAATTAATCAAATATACAGTGCTAGTTAAATAAAATATGATATCAACAAAGTGCCAAATATGAAACAAATATAGGACAAATCCCAATAAGTAAAGTGCAACTGCTATTATATAATATAATAGGTCAATCAACTTATTCCTGTGAGTACATTGTCCCTAGCAGGGACTTGAAAGTATACCCGCAAGGATCCTCCACAGTAATGGGGAACAGATATACATTTTTACGAAATAGAAGTAATACGTAATAGAAGTGGAAAGTCATACATTTATTTAGAATTTAGCGCAATCCACACATTGTTCATTATTTCCAACATCCCACTCTAGGGCGGAATGTATTTTTTAATGGAGCAAACAAGATTATTGATAAATTATTTGGTATTTTTTGCGCCGGTAGCACACATTTTTTACATAATATTCAGATATAACTGCTGCCACAGGAAGAAACTTGGTACATGGAAAGAAACCCAACAGAGCAGAAACACAGGAGCCATCATTTCTGACTTGTTTTTGAAGGTACATGTTCAATGGCTCTCCTTATCCATACCTGCTTAGTGTATGATTGACCATTTAAAAGAAGAAAAAAACTAAAGAGGACTTTACTGGTAGGTACCAGGGATGACACAGTGTTACAATTACAATATTTTATTTACAACATTGTTAAACAATAATAATAAAAACACAGGGATTCTAATTCCTCAAAAGAATTACATCTTCATTTCTCAGAAGATATCAATCAATTCATAATACATAACTTTATAAGTAGAAAATCAATAAGGTCTTGCAAAGATGCTTCCTCAGGACCTTTCCTTTGCATTTAAAGAAAGAGTACAAGAGCAGAGAAGAAGATAAAGGTGGCACTTGGTGGTAGCTCCCGGGCCCAGCGGGTCAGATGTGTATTGCGCAGTTCACATAGAACACATCAGTGACAGAGAGTATGAATATTTGTATATATTATTTCCATCAAACCAACAGGGTAAAGATTATCTTGGAGTAAGCCAGTAAGATAGGCTATCTAAGTTTCCAGAAGTAAACCCAACTGTGCAGAATGCTTGAATCGCAATATAAAATGTCCAAAAGTTAAAAGGGGCAGTACCACACAATAGTCCAGTGATGCCTTACCGTCAGTCCTATGGTAGAACTACTTGGCTGTAAATAATCCAATTCCACAAGTTGACTGTTTTCCGGCCAGGAATTGTGCCAAGTGAATAAAGGGCTATTTTCCTAAATAGCCCCCGCAATCCCCTTAGTGGGTACAATTCCTCATCCACCTTGCTCAAACTACCAATGCTCCAACCACTGATCTGTAGAAGTATAACATATTGTAATTTTAAAACTGTCATCCCTGGTACAAGTTAAAGGGGTTGTAAAGGAAAACCTTTTTTTCCATAAATAGCTTCCTTATACTTAGTGCAGTCCTCCTTTACTTACCTCATCCTTCCATTTTGCTTTTAAATGTCCTTATTTCTTCTGAGAAACCCTCACTTCCTGTTCTTCTGTCTGTAACTTCACACAGTAATGCAAGGCTTCTTCCCTGGTGTGGAGAAAGCCTCTTGAGGGGGGAGGGGGCGAGCAGGCATTTCAGGACACTCTCTACTTTGCAGATAGAGAAATGAGCTGTGTGTTAGTGGGCGTCCTGACACTCCTGCTTGCGCCTGGTGTGGCGCTTTCTCCACACCAGGAAGAAAGCCTCACATTACGGTGGTGAGTTACAGACAGAAGAACAGGAAGTGAGGATTTCTCAGAAGAAATAAGGACATTTAAAAGCAAAATTGAAGGATGAGGTAAGTGAAGGAGGACTGCACTAAGGTAAAGGAAGCTATTTAGGGAAAAACATGTTTTCCTTTACAACCCCTTTAAGTCCCCTATAGTTTTTTTATTTCTGGTAAATGGTTAATATTGAATGTGGTACTTATTTGGTGACATATTTTTTGAATACTGCCTCGTATATCATTGACCTGGAGAATACCTGCGCATATCAGGTCTCCCTTCACAGTAAATTACATGATTAAACTTGCAATTCAGGGTTGGGACATGCTGTAGTCAGAGAATCCACAGGCAGAAAGTTATGGGTAAGCTAATGTGAGTAGGTAGACAATCCTAGAAATCTGCCAGAGCAGGGGTTTCCAAACTATGCTCTGGACCACATGCTGCCTGCTACAAGGGTTTATCTAGCCTGCCGCTGACCCCTGATGTAAGGGGTCTTTGATGGAAAGCCTGATGTAAGGTAGGAGTCTGATGTGGACTCTGATATAAGAGGAACTCTAAAGCCCCGTACACATGTACTGACCATGTGTACCCCGTACACATGGTCAGATGGGCTTTTTCCATCGGAAATTCCGACTGTGTGTATGCCCCATCGGAGTAATTCCATCGGATATTCTGAGGAATTCCATCAGAGTTTAGATAGAGAACATGTTCTCTTTTACTCCCATGGAATTCTGTTGGATTTCCGATGTGAGTTTGGCCGGGGTAAAAGCCTGATCGTGTGTACAGGGCTTACCAGGGACCCTGATGTAAAGAAGGAATCTGATGTAAAGGCGGACTCTGATAGGTACCCTGATTTAAAGGGGGCTGTGATGATAAAGGTACAGATGGAATGTATTTTGACTTTTATCAATGGCTCAAGTTTATTTGGAATGTCTTTGTTTTGTTTTACTGAAGTTATTTTTCTGTGATTCTGAATCATATCACGCTGATTACAGAAAAAAAACTCCCAAGTTAAACATATTTATTCATTTAAATGTTATTCTTTTATTTAACTGATTTATTTTTTGTCCTGTGAATATTTGTAAAATATATGTGGCCCACATACTGAAAAGTTTGGAGACCACTAGTCTAGATCTACAGTATATTTTCTATTTGTCTATGCACCTCAGCCATTCAGTACATGCCTAACACACAATATTGTAAGATCTTTATTATAACTTATTGTACTATATTATATTGTTTTTTTTTTACTCATTTTTAGCTTAGTAAAGAACAGCAAACTTGCCTATAAGAATACAAATCCAGCCAGTGAATTTCCTACACAGCTTAGACACCTTTTAATTTGGAAACAGACTCTGCCGGCAATGCAGTTGGGATCCTATTGTTCATCCCTGGCTGCTCTCGCTTGTTTCTACAGTGCAGCGGCAATAGGATGACCAACAGCATAAATATTTTAGGGCTTTAATTAAAGCTATCTTCTCAGATATATGGGGGAGCTTGCTGAAAAGAAATGCTATTTGTTTTCTGTTCTCCCAAGCCAATATGTACCCCATAGGTATAAACTGTTTAATATTGTGTGAAAGCTGACTTAACAAAAGAGCCAGGAACAAAGTACGACCAATATAAATTGCTTACAATCATTTACCATCAATTCAGTTGTGTTACTTCATATCTGATATATCTTGCATACTATTATTATTATTTCTATCTTGAACCTCACTTGGTTACATAAATGCTAAAAAATAATTAGCACAACCTTAATAATTACAGGGGCAATGTTTCATTATCCCTAACTCAAACCTTAAACACATCAAAATAATAACCCAGAAAGCAACACTTATAATTTCTGTTTCCACTGGCAGATTGAGTTGCATAACCTGAAAGCTCTTACTTGGCTCCTGATTGCATAAGATACCCCCCCCCCCCTCCGTACTGATCTTTCGATACCCTTACCTATTTTTTTTAAGCCTCCTGGGGCTTCATTTGTTTCCCTGTTCAACTGACCAAACTAGGTGTAAGAGAACTGTAACCTTCTGTCCTGGGCGCACCAATGTGCATATGCACGCACACGGGCGTCCTGAAATACTTAGGCGCACCAATGCGCATGCGCGCGCACACACGGGCACGCCAATGCGCACACGCGCGCGCGACGGACGCCGTGTGCGCCCCTAGCGCCAATTGGCACTCACTGCCTATTTAAGGAAGTGCTCTGACCCGGACCCATTGCTGACTGGTCTTCAGCTAGTACCCTGACACCCGGAATTCCTGCTGTCATCCTGCCTACTTCCTGTTGCTGAACCCGGCTTGCCCTGACCCTGATCCTGAACTCTGTTATCATCTGACTTCCGGTTTCCGATCTTGGCTACCCATTTGACACTTCTACCGCCTGCTGCTTGGTACCTCGCTGCCCGCCTGCTGCCTGACCTGGCTTCCGCATGACCCGCCACGGCTGTCTGAACCTTCACCTGCAGGCACTCGTGTTCCTCCTGTCCCTTTGATATCCACTGTTCCATCTCCAGTGGTACCAGGGCTGGAGATACAAGAGAGGCCGACCTCATCATCTCAGTCTCCCATCAGGTACGTGACACTAGGAAAATTGTGGAATGACCATATCAGTGGCTAAGTTACAGCCCAACTCCAACTTCTCCTAAAGTGTTTACAACAGCAAAACTTTTTCTTGTAGTTTTCGATGGACTGGAGAAAGATTAGACTGTCTGCCAAGTTTTTATTGGTGTCTGGGTCCTGTCTCAGGAGATTCACGCTTTCTGTTTGCCCCGATAATTGTTGTCACGAGAAAAAAGTGGTGGAAAATCAAGAAGTTTAGAGCCACCAGAAGAAGTAAGGGAATATCTTTTGATGGGGTGACAACTGCCACAAGAATGTGAAATACCTTCTACTTTTGGGGGATCCTCTCACTTCCTGTTATGTCTCTGAGGCCCCGTACACACGAGCAAATAAATCTGATCAAATCGATCTGACAGACCGATTTGGTCAGATTTGTCTGCTGGCTGTTTTGGTTTGATCACTGTACACACGATCAAACCAAAATCCCCGCCGGCAGACAGCGCGGTGACGTGGCGGTGACGTTGACGCCGCCACGTCACCACACCAGGAAGTAAATTACTTCCACGCATGCATCGGATCCATTCGACGGATGTGCGGGCAGATATGTCTGCTGGTTAGCGTACTAACCAGCAGACATATCGGTCCGACGGGTTCCCAGCAGGCAGATTTTAAAGCAGGCTTTAAAATCTGTCTGCTGGCCAAATCCGTCTGCTCGCCCGTACACACGATCAAATCTGTCTGCTGAGACGGTCTGTCAGATCGTTTTCAGCAGATAGATTTGATCGTGTGTACGCGGCCTAAGAGAGGAAGTAAAGTGAAATATTCCCAACAGAAAAAATAAACCTGACAATGGTGTAAACTTGTATTTACTCTACCATAAAAAAAAAAAAAACAACCTACAAAATTGTACAGTGGAACCTCAGATTACGAGCATAATCCGTTCCAAGAGAATGCTCGTAATCAAAAGTACTTGCATATCAAAGCGAGTTTCCCCATTGAACTCAATGGAAACTAAAATAATTTGTCCCGCATTGACTTCAATGGCATGCAATAACGCATGCGGCCAGAGGTGGGAACGCCGGAGAGCCTCGGAAAGGCCGGAGTACACCTCGGCTGACCTCGGCAAACCTCGGAAAGACTCGGGAATGGAGTATTTCCATGTCTTTCCGAGCATTACCGAACGGCGTTGATGGGCGCCATTCGGCTACACTGGGCTCTGGCGCCCCCCCACCTCAGGCCAAACACGGTACTGCACACCACGTTGGCCTGTATCCTGCTTGTTTTGCGAGACAACACAAATCGAGTTAGGATTTTTTTTAAATACAGTGCTCATATTGCGAAACGCTTGTTAACCACTTTACTCGCAATCCGAGGTTCCACTGTACATTTAACAAAAATATATTCTTGCCTAATATCTGTAGAATAATAAATAAATACCCATTATCTTTCCACACTGTTTCCTGCAGACACTCTTGCTTCTCTTCTGAGTTGAATGGTGGACCAATGACTTTAAGTATTGAAGATATTGGATCAATATGATAGCCACACAATGATAATTCGAGATTTTCCTAGCTTGTGACGGAAAATATTGATTATATGAAGACAGGAGGCGAGTATCTTATGCATTAATCTTTCTTTATTAATGCTCACAGCAGAAACAAAACTGATCAGTATTCAAGCTTTTCTAAAATAACATGAAACAGAAAAGCTGAAACTTGAAAACTAGAAAGAAACTACGTTTCCCAGCAGTCCTTGGGTCTGTGACCCCTCCCTCTGGCCTCTGCATATAAGGACTGCTCCTCCCCTTCCTATTCCTCTTTCTTCATGCAAACTTCCAAACGAATTGAAAATGATTCACCAGTCTCTGGGACCCCCAACTCCGGGGACTTCGGCCGGCTGGCCTTTTCTGAATCCCAGACGTTCCGTTGTACGCGGGGTAACATTCGTCCCAACGGGGACCAACCGACAGCTTCTACGGCCAACCGGGCCTTTGGAAACGAAACCATGTTAGAAGGAACGTGTCTTCGACCTTCCTGAACGCAGTCGAACGTGTTCAGTATCCTGTAAGAGAGTAGAAGGAACCATAATAGGGTAGGGTAGGGAGGGAAGATACTCGCCTCCTGTCTTCATATAATCAATATTTTCCGTCACAAGCTAGGAAAATCTCGAATTATACCTCAGACAGGAGGCTCATATCTTATGCAAGTTCAAAGCTAGCATTTCTTACAGAAAATGAAGACAATATACATCAGATTATCCCAAAGCGGCCATAGACACATGTGTTTCCGGTCTGAAGTAAAAGGAGCGGAAAACGGTCTCCGAGGACCAGTCCGCCGCCAGTAGAAGATCTGACAGAGATCCCCCGGCCGAGACCACCTTAGTAGCCATTGCACTTCTAGTGGAGTGTGCGCCGAATTTAGTGGTATCTATACCCGCCATGTCCATAGTCGACCTGACCCAGCGCGCTAGAGTGGCAGAAGTCACCGGGCGATGAGGTTGGACGTAGGAAACCAATAATTGGGGCGAAGATGGAGAACGAAGTTCGGCGGTACGCGTTTCATAGGCCTGCAGGCACTTGACGACACATAAGCGCGGACGATCCGAAAAGAAAGGATAGAATACCGACTGAATGCCGGTCTTGGTCCTACGCACGACCGAGAACCTAACTCCTAGGGGCGAAAATTGTCACCTGGAAATATCCAGTGCTCTAACATCTGAAACCCTTTTGGCCGAGATAAGACAGAGGAGGATCGTAAGTTTGTACGTGAGATGTTTGAGAGACAAGTCCTCATTGTCATCCCACGTGGATAGCATGTCTAGGACCCTGGATACGTCCCAGGTTGATAGGTATTTGGGACGAGGAGGTCGTTTAAACTTGATACCTCTCATTAGTTTGCAAATGAGAGGGTGTCTACCCACCGGCAAGGCATCCACAGGGTGATGGTAAGCCGAAATAGCTGATCGATACACGTTAATGGAGCTGTACGCTCTACCGGTATCGAAAGCCTCCGCCAGGAAGTTCACTATAAGTGCTACAGGGGTATGTATCGGATCAGCCTGTCGTTGACTACACCAACGCACCCAGATTCCCCAGGCTGACCTATACGCCGATCGAGTCCCGGGGGCCCAGGCCAGGGCGAGAAGCTCTCTAGCTGACTGTGAAAGGCCTCTGTCAGCGTCTGGCATCCTGAGACCAGGCAGGCTAGGAGGGTCAGAGAGCCGTCTGAAATTAGCGGTTGTATGTCTTTGGACGGGTGTGAAAGGAGGACTGGAAATGAGGGCAAGACCCTGGGAAGGTCGATGACCATTTCCAACAGAAGAAGAAACCATGGTTGTGTTGGCCACCAGGGCACAATCAACACCACCTTGGCTCCCTGGGTAGCGATCTGCAATAAGGTCCGGCATATCAGCTGGAATGGTGAAAACGCGTAATGCGTCCCCCCCGTCCAGGATTGGCGGAAAGCATCCACCGCTGTTGCTGTTGGGTCCGGCCTCCAACTGAAGAATTGGGGCAACTGATGGTTGAGTCTGGAGGCGAACAAGTCTATGGACAGTGGTCCCCAGAGATGGATGATACTGATGAAGGTCGAGCGGTCTAGCCGCCACTCGCTGGAATCGGTAATGTATCTGGAGTTCCAGTCCGCCACGATATTGGAGGATCCCGGAATGTACTCCGCCATGGGGACGATATTCCTGGCCAGGCAGAAGTGCCATAAAGCCTTGGCGATATCCGCCAAGATTTTGGACCTGGTGCCCCCCAAACGGTTGACTATTGTACCGCTGAAATGTTGTCCATGCGTAGCAATACGCAACAGTTTAATCTCTTTGAGAGAAAACTCTGAGCCGCGAAGAGGGCAGCTAGTAGCTCTAGGGCATTGATGTGTAGGAAGGATTCCCTGACTGACCAGATCCCTCCTGTTGAAATCTCTCCGAATCGAGCGCCCCAGCCCCTCCGACTTGCGTCGGATTCTAAGACGACGTCCGGATAGGAATTGAAGATTGTCTTGCCGTTCCAATCGACGGCATGACCGAGCCACCACTTCAGTTCCGTCCTGGCCTCTGCGGAGAGTGGAATCTTGTCTGCATAACGGAGACCTTGTCTCAGGTGAAGGATTTTGAGGCGTTGAAGGGCTCTGTAATGGAGAGGGGCCGGGAAGACGGCCTGTATGGATGCGGCCAGGAGGCCCACTATTCTGGCTAATACCCGTAAAGATAGGGATTGCTTGCGCAGTACTGCTCTGATCTCTTTGCGGATCAGAGCAAGTTTTGCCTTGGGTAGACGCAAGACCGCCTGGTTGGTATCTACCAGGAAACCGAGAAACTCCATGCTCTGGGATGGTGCTAGAATAGACTTCTCCATGTTGATGAGGAAGCCTAGGTCCTGCAGGAGACGTACGGTCCAGCCTACGTGGGTCTGAGCCTGAGATTTTGAGTTCGCAATGATAAGGATATCGTCTAGGTAAATAATCAGACGAACGCCCCTGCTCCGCAACGCGGCTACCACAGGCTTGAGTAATTTGGTGAAGCACCATGGGGCCGATGACAGCCCGAACGGTAGACATGTAAACTGCCACGTGCGATCCCACCATTTGAATCGGAGTAGGTGTTGTGACTCCGGATGTACGGGGACTGTGAGATATGCATCTTTTAAGTCCACCTTTGCCAGCCAATCCCCCGGGTGGAGGAGGTCTCGGAGGCAATGGATACCCTCCATCTTGAAGTGACGGTATGTGACGTTTTGATTCAGGGCCCGGAGATTTATCACGGGGCGGTAACCTCCCCCCTTCTTTTTGACTATAAAAAGACTGCTTATGAACCCCAGGGAGAGAGGGTCTACCTCGAGCACTGCTTGTTTGGAAATCAGTTCTCCCAACTCGTTGTCTATGAGTGCAATGTTCTGAGCAGTGAAACGAATGGGGGGAGGAATAATGCCCAGTTGAGGGCAGGACAACAGTTCTATCTGGAACCTTGTGACTGTGTTTATCACCCATGCGTCTGCCGTAATCGCAGACCAGGCGTGGATAAAAAACCGTAGTCTTCCCCCTACAGGGGTGGAAAAACTTGGAGTCAGAAGAGGACTTACCGGAGTATGGACAGGATCTGGGGTCACCTCTGCTCCCACGTCCTCTCCATGGTCTGCCACGTGGTGGAAAGAACGGTGCGGGTTGTGCCACCGTGGTATAGGAGGCAGGAGTCTGAGCGTAATGTTGCTGGGCGGGAGCCCTATTAAATGGTCTGGAGTAACCAGCTCGGCCGGCAGAGCGGCCCCTACCTCTGCCGGCCCTAGCAAAAACCTTTTGGTTGCCTGCCCTTTTGAGGGACGATTGAGCTTTGTCGAGACTATTGAATAGTCCCACGAATTTGTTAATGTCCCTAACAAGGGAGTCCCCAAATAGTAGGCCTTCAGCAGAAGGTCCCGGTTCGGTCTCCGCCAGGTGGGCCAGTTGTGGATCCAGGCGCATGAGGATGGAGCGTCTGCACTCCGTGGAGCATGCCGTGTTGGCGTTACCTAAAAGGCATATGGCCCTCTGGGCCCACCCCCGAAGTTGTTGCACATCAACCTCTTGTGCTGAGGCAGCTGTTTGCTCAGACAAGTTAAGGATTTTTGTCAGTGGGCCCAACATGTCGAGGACCCGGTCCTGGATGCTCCTGAATGAGCGATCTATCCCCTTCTTGGGGAATTTCCCTGATTTGGCCAGGTACTTAGATAAGACGGGATCAATGTCTGGTGTACATGCCACCTTACTGGGTAGGCAAGGGCGTGGGCATTCCGCCCGCCATTTATTTCGGTTAGCTCTATCCAGCGATCTGCGGGTCCAGAGTTCCACGTATTGGGACACGTGGAGCAGGGGAGCCCAATCTCCCGACCGCGGGTGAGATATGGCATCTGGATGGAAGAGAGGTTCTCCCAGAGCGTCTGTGATTGTATTGCCCTGAATATCAGGTTTGGCGTCGTGTGGGATCGCCATTGACCCAGCACCCATATCATCATTGTCATCGTACTCGGACCCCGAGAATCCGGCTTCTGAGGACTCGTCAGACGAAATATCGTCTGAGTCGAGTACGTAGGAGTCCGGTTTGTTCTGCCTGGCGGATGTACGCCTCATGCATGACTCCCTGAGGCTCAGGGGTTGAAAGGGGTCCGGTGGGTGCGTGGGGTGGCAGTCCGGGTGAGGGAGAGCCTTGTGCACATTGTTTGCTTCCCCTGCCGGGGAGTCCTCGATATGAGCCAAATGCTTCCTCTTTTGGGAGGATTTCCCTCTTTTTACTAGAGGTTCTTCAATTACGGTGGGGGCAACCCTGGGGGTTTGTTGTGAACCCGAGGGTAACGCCACGGCTGCCATGGCAGCTTGCACAGACCTGGCTACCAGGTCCTGAATCTGTGCAGCGTTAAGCATGCATGATGGCTCCAGAGGCACTTCAGGTCCCTTCAAGGGGACAGAGCGGTCCTCAGACATTGCCTTCTGGCAGTGCAGTTATAGAATGCTAAGTAACTGGGGGATGATAAATCATCACCTCAGATCCTGACCTATGGGAAGGAGGGGGCCTGCCAGAGAGAGGTGTACTACACCTGTTAGATGTTAAGTATTATTAGTAGCCCAGCAACCGCTCCTATAAACGAACAATGTTCAGTAATAAGCACTAGGTTATAATAATAAGTTATAATAAGGTTACACAGGTTTTGTACAAGTAAAAGTAAAAGTAAAACACCTCACAGATAACTAGCAGCAGTGCAATACTTATCTCTCCTGTGAGCAGAAAGAAAGAGGAATAGGAAGGGGAGGAGCAGTCCTTATATGCAGAGGCCAGAGGGAGGGGTCACAGACCCAAGGACTGCTGGGAAACGTAGTTTCTTTCTAGTTTTCAAGTTTCAGCTTTTCTGTTTCATGTTATTTTAGAAAAGCTTGAATACTGATCAGTTTTGTTTCTGCTGTGAGCATTAATAAAGAAAGATTAATGCATAAGATATGAGCCTCCTGTCTGAGGTATAATTTGTAATTCTCTTGGAACTGGTTTTCTTACCAGCCAAATCCTAGTTTTTTTTTAAGTTACCCTTCAAAAAATGGTAGCGATGTACCCATGGACCTTTTTTTATGCTTACCCCAGAAATGTGTGCTTGCTTCAAGCATATGAAAGGTAAAAAAAAAAAACCTCTCCATTAGATGATTTCTTTGTTCATACCAGAAGCTTTTTAAAACTCATGTGTGTGAAGCAGCACTGCAGCGTGCAACAGCAGTATAAAATGATTTGAAATCACACATTTATACTGCAAATGGCAAATGACAGAGGGAAATAAATAGTTTGGCACCTTCTATTCAAATATCCAACACTATAGCAGAATGCTGCATAGAAATGGTTGTTTAATTCCACTCTGTAGCCAGGCACTTATTATTCAAAATGGCTACACCCGACGATTCTTTTTTAACTTGGCCTAACCAGTGAACTGCTGCATGCCCATGTTTTTCTTTCTTGGGGACAAGAAGCTAACCAGCTCTTGAAACTTAGCAGAATAAAACAACCCTATAAAACTACTGCATAATTATAGCCACAGTAAATTACAACCCAGTGGCTAAGTGGTTAGCACCTCTGTCCAGCAGCACTAGGATTATTGGTTCAAATCCCGACCACAGCACTACCTGCCTGGAGTTTGCACGTTCTTCCTGTGCCTGTGTGGGTATACTCTGGTTTTCTCCCACCCTGCAAAGACATGCTGGTGGGTAAATTGGCCCATATATGTGTATGTGAGTTAGATTGTAAGCTCCTTGAGGGCAGGACTGCTGCGAATATATAATATGTACAGTATTTCACAAAAGTGAGTATACCCCTTGCATTTTTGTAAATGTTTTATTATATCTTTTCATGTGACAACACTGAAGAAATTACACTTTTTCTACAATAAAAAGTAGTGAGTGTGCAGCTTGTCAAACAGTGTAAATTTGCTGTCCCTCCAAATAACTCAACACACAGCCATTAAAGGGGATGTAAAGATTTGTTTTTTATTTTCTAAATAGGTTCCCTTAAGCTAGTGCATTGTTGGTTCACTTACCCTTTCCTTCAATTTCCCTTCTAAATGTTTTTTTTCTTTGAGCATGCGTGGATTTTTTTTCCATCGGTTTTTTAACCATCAGAAATTTTTAAAACAGGTTCTATTTTTTTTACTGATGGGAAAAAAAACGTTGGGGTCCACACACGATCAGTTCGTCTGATGAAAACGGTCCATCAGACCGTTTTCATCAGACGAATAGATCGTGTGTACAGGGCATAAGGTTCTCTAACAAACCTCTAAGGCCTCTTTCACACAGGGCTGTCCGTTTTCACGGACTCTGCTTGCTCAGCAGAGATCAATTTGTTGATCCCCGCTGAGCCGGTGGATAACAGGTCCATCTCTGCTCCCTGTGCAGAGACTGACTTGTCAGAGTCCTGCTCTCCTCTATGGGGGATCAGATGAAATCGGACCACTTGTCCATTTTCATCTGATCCGATCCGCCAGACGGATGGAAAAAATGGTTTCCGTCCGTCTGGATTTAGCAGATCGGATGTCACCGGACATATCATTGTGACATCCGTTGCTCCATAGAGGTGAATGGAGCGTCCATTCGGGTCCGCCTGAAAAACTGACAGGCAGACCTGAACGGTCTGTAGGTGTGAAAGGGACCTAAGGGCTTAACAGAACAGCTGTACTGTATTTATACTGGGTTTAAATTACACACAGGTAGGTTATTTGCACTAATTTATCTATTTAGAATTCCATCCTTAAAATTCGATGACATCCTAGAAAACAGTGGTCAACAAACATTTCAATGCATATTTTAAATGATGCTATAAATTTGATGAGCTGGCATTCCAAAGAACATGCTACATTTCTCTTTTCTGCTCCTGTAAAACAGGCTTTACAAGCTGTTCACATTGTGCCATCCTTTTACACTCAGCATCTACAACACAGAATCCTTAGATGGTCGGTGATGTTAATTGTTCTATAAGACGAGTTCAGTATAAGCTTTGTTTTCCCTTCTGGGCAAAAGGATGTTAAGGACCTGCTGTGTTCCCTGCTGCAGCGTATCACTAAATACTATTTCCTTGGCTGTATCTCATTCTCCTTTTATTGTGCTTACAGTAAACACCAGCTGGGATGGCAATGCAGACTTTGGGAAGATATTCATGAAAATTATCTGTCTATTAATTACCTCCACAAGAGGAGAGCTGACTATAAATACAGTGGCACTTTGAATAAAACTTTCATGGAGCTATTTAGACCCGATGAAATATAAATGATTTCTTTTAAATTTTTTATCATAAATCAGGGCATTAGTATATGCTACAAGACTCTGATTCTCTTTCACCCTGTTATGTTCCAGGGATGTTATTTTAGACTGGAGGAAGCTGGAGAGTAGACTGTGCCAGGTACTATTTGGAAATATGCAGTCTGCTCCTTCATTGGGTGGATTATTCACATCTGTTTTATGTGCATCTCAAATGTGTATAGTGTAAATGTATGACATTAAAACAGGTAATGCCATATATATATATATATATATATATATATATATATATATATATTTCTATACACACACACATCATGTTATCTACAGTACAAACAGTATTATAAAGAATTTTGTCAGTTGTTCATGGTTATATTTAAAGGGGTTGTAAAGGTAAAAATGTTTTCACCTTAATGCATTCCATGCATTAAGGTGAAAAAACTTCAGACAAAACCGGCTCCCCGCGGCCCCCATTATACTTACCTGACCCCTCGAAAGTCCCGCGCTCGGCCCCGACATCATCTTTGCCGCTCAGCCTGGCCGTTGATTGGCTAGAGCAGATGGATTGAAAGCAGCGCTGCTGTCAATCATATCCAATGACGCAGCGTGCCGAGGGACGGGGCCGAGTGATACAGTGAGAGGCTATGGCCGCTCACTGATATCATGGGAGCGTGCCCGCAAGGACACATCTTTGTGAAGTGGAAGGAAAATAATAGATGGTTTTAAAAATGTTTTACAAATAAATATCTGAAAAGTGTGGCGTGCAGGGCCGGACTTACCATTGGGCTTGAGTGGGCTCAAGCCCATGGGCCCCGCCTGAGGTCCCCAGTGGCCCGGAGGCCCCCAGGGCCCTGAACAGCAACCCCTACTTTTTTTATTTATTTATTTATATATATATATATATATATATATATATATATATATATATATATATATGTAATTATTATTATTAAAGGGCTCAGAGGTCTCCAGGGCCCCAGAGAGCAACCCCTACTTTTTTTATTTATTTTTTATAAAATAAAATCTGTTTTATATATATATATATATATATATATATATATATATATATATATATATATATATATTATTATTATTATTATTATTATTAAAGGGCCCAGAGGTCTCCAGGGCCCTTGACAGCAACCCCTACTTTTTTCATTTATTTAAAAAAAATTAAAATATTTTTTTATATATTTATATATATATATATATATATATATATATATATATTTATATATATATATTATTATTATTATTATTATTAAAGGGCCCAGAGGTCTCCAGGGCCCTGGACAGCAACCCCTACTTTTTCTTTTTATAAAAAAAATGTTTTTTTTATATATTTATTTATATTTATATATATATACAGTATATATATATATATATATATATATATATATATGTGTATATATATATATATATATATATATTTATATATTATTATTATTATTATTATTAAAGGGGCCAGAGGTCTCCAGGGCCCCCGAATGGCAACCCCCCGCCCTTTCTTTTATAAAAAAATTAATTTTTATATATATATATATATATATATATATATATATATATATATATATATATATATTTTTTTTTTTTTATTAAAGGGCTCAGAGGTCCCCAGGGCCCCATGTGGCAACCCCCTTTTTTTTATTTTTTATAAATGTTTATTTTTATGTTTGTTTATATATATATATTTTTTATTAAAAGGCCCAGAGGTCCCCAGGGCCCCCTTTTTTATGTTTTTTTTTTATAAATGTTTATTTTTTTTAGGGGTCTGGAGGTCCCCAGGGGCCCGAAGGCCCCCAGGGCCCCAGACAGCAACCCCCACTTGTTTATTTTTATTTTTTTATAAAAAAATGTTTTATTTATATATATATATATATATATATATATATATATATATATTATTATTATTATTATTAAAAGGGCCCAATGGGCCCAGAGGTCTCCAGGGCAACCCCCCTTTTTTTTTATAAAAAAAAATACATTTTCTTTATATTTTTTATAAATGTTTATTTTTATTTTTTTTATTAAAGGGCCCAGAGGTTTATTTTTATTTTTATTAAAGGGCACAGAGATCCCCAGGGCCCCAGATGGCTACCCCCCTTTATATATATATATATATATATATATATATATATATATATATATATATATATATATTTTTATATATTTTTTCTTTATTTCTTCTTTTTTTTGTAAAGGCACCCCCTGCTTCTCAATTTCAGGCAGCAGCAACCCCCCCCTCCCCCCGGTTCTCTGCTCCAGGGGGCCCTTGCCTTAAGCTGTGTAAGGGGCCCCAAAATTCCTGATCGCGGCCCTGCGCATACCTCCCAACACGCAGGGATTCTGTGGGACTTTCCGCTTCTTCCCGCAGTCCCACGAAAAGGGTTAATTTTCCTGCACTGCAATAGGAGGCAGTACGGAAGCAGGAAGAACCGGAGCGGTGTGTGGAGGACTGTGGCTGCTGAAGGGAAGAAAGCCGACAGCCGGGCTAATGACAGTCTGTGGCCCTGGCTGTCGGCACAGGTGAGAGGCACTCCCCCCCCCCCCGCTCAACAACTGCAAAACCTCCCCCCAGGAGGAACCGGAGAGGTGTGGGGATGTCTGCTGAAGGAAAGAGAGCCGACACATTCCGGTGCACAGATGAGTCACCCCCCCACTTCAACAACTTAAATTCCCCCCCCCCCGCTCAACAACTTTAATGCGCACCCCCCCTGCTCAACAACTATGATCCCCCCTCGCTCCAGGGGGCCCCTTCAACACTCAAGCCCAGGGGCCTCCACCACCCTAAGTCCTGCCCTGCTGGCGTGCATTTGTATTCAGCCCCCTTTAATCTGATACCCCTTCAGAAGTCACCTAAATAGTAAATAGAGTCCACCTGTGTGTAATTTAAACCCAGTATAAATACAGTACAGCTGTTCTGTTAAGCCCTTAGGTCCCTTTCACACCTACAGACCGAAACCCTATTTTCCATCCGTCTGGCGGATCGGATCAGATAAAAAATGGACAAGTGGTCCGTTTTCATCTGCTCCCCCATAGAGGAGAGCAGGGCTTTGACAAGTCAGTCTCTGCACAGGGAACAGAGATGGACCTGTCATCCACCAGCTCACCGGGGATCAACAAATTGATCCCTGCTGAGCAAGCAGAGTCAGAGTCCGGACAGCCCTGTGTGAAAGGGGCCTTAGAGGTTTGTTAGAGAACCTTATGCCCTGTACACACGATCGGTTCGTCTGATGAAAACGGTCTGATGGACCGTTTTCATCAGGCGAACCGATCCTGTGTGGGCCCCATAGTTTTTTTTCCCATTGGTGAAAAAAAATAGAACCTGTTTTAAAATGTTCTGATGGTTAAAAAAAACGATAGAAAAAAAACGATCGTCTGTGCGGAAATCCATCGGTCAAAAATCCACACATGCTCAGAATCAAGTCGACGCATGCTCGGAAGCATTGGACTTAATTTTTCTCTGCACGTTGTTGTGTTTTACGTCACCGCATTGGACTCAATCGGATTTTTAACTGATGGTGTGTAGGCAAGACTGATGAAAGTCAGCTTCATTGGATATCTGATCCATCAGTCCATTTTCATCGGATGAACCGATCATGTGTACGTGGCATTAGTGAACAAACAGCATTATAAAGGAACACACCAGATAGGTCAGGGATAAAGTTGTGGAGAAGTTTTAAGCAGGGTTAGGTTATACACAAATATCCTAAGCTTTGAACATCTGACAGAGCACTGTTCAATCCATCATCCAAATTTGGAAAGAGTATGGCACAACTGCAATCCTACCAAGACATGGCCATCCAACTAAAGTGACAGACTGGGCAATTAGAGCGTTAATCAGAGAAGTAGCCAAGAAGCCTATGGTAACTCTAAAGGAGCTGCAGAGATCCACAGCTCAGGTGGGAGAACTTGTCCACAGGACAACTATTAGTTGTGCACTCCATAAATCCTGTCTTTATGTCAGAGTGGCAAGAAGAAAGCCATTGTTGAAAGAAAGCCATAAGACCTGTTTGCAGTTTGCGAGAAGCCATGTGGGGGACACAGCAAACATGTGGAAGAAGGTGCTCTGGTTAGATGAGACAAATATTGACAATTAAAGCAAAATGCTATGTGTGGCAGAAAACAAACACTGCACATCACCCTGAACACACCAACCCCACCGTGAAACATTGTGGTGCCAGCATCATGTTGTGGGGATGCTTTTCTTCAGCACAGCACAATGCACAGGTGATTCCAGGTGGTGGGGATCCATTAAAATATGGGTTGTAATGCATATGAAACCCCCTTTTAGATAAGCTGCAAGAATGTCAGGGCACTTATGTCACTGATCAACATCACTATATTTGTTATTGGGTATGATCTAGGGACAGCCTATCTATCTTCTTTATTACAATCCTATTGTGTTTTGGTATCCCGACACTCTCTTATATCACATTTTGAATTCTGCCGGCTTATAAGGTGGCTGGGCATATAAGACGACCCCTTAATGGTCAGTTTAAAACAGTGGTTTTGTGCTCTACTCACTGTATAAGTCGACCCCCTTGTGCGGTAATATCGTATGTGTTCAAAAACAGAAAAGGGCGGAGCCCGCCGTGTGCTCTGTAAAGCTGTATGTATTTTGTATATGCGCTGCTCAGCCAATCCCGGTGGGTGTTGCACTCTTCATGACTACAAGCCTGTTAAGCCTGCTCTGATTGGAGTAACAACCTCTGCCAATCCGAGCAGGCTACATGTACAGCTTTACAGAGCACCCGGCTACCTGATATCCATCGGGCAGCTCTGCTTCATCTGGCGTATAAGACGACCCCTGGTTTAATTTTGTATACGCCTGCAAAATACGGTACATATATCTGTTTTTATTTATCGATTTATTTTTACTCTGTTATTTTTAGGATTGTCCCGATACCGAGTATTTGTGGGAGTACTTGTACTCCCGCAAATACCCCCGATGCCTAAATAGAATACTTGTCACCCCCCGCCGTCGCCGCCGCCAAAGCCGCCGCATCGAAAGCCGTGCCGCATGGGTTAAACGGGAATGTGCGGCAACATCACAGCTTTCATTTGAATAGCTGTAGTGTTCCCGCGCGTATAGACACTCCCCCTTGCTCGGGATTGGATGGGTGATCGTGATCTGTCCAATCCCGAGCAAGGGGGAGTGCCTATACGCGCGGGCAAAACAGCTATTCAAATGAATGCTGTAAAGATCTCCGTGCGACGGCGCGGCTTTCGGCGGCTGGAGGGACATGGCTGGAGAGACATGGCTAGAGGGACATGGCTAGAGGGACATGGCTGAAGGGACATGGCTGGAGGGACATGGCTGGAGGAACATGGCTAGAGGAACATGGCTGAAGGGACATGGCTGGAGGGACATGGCTGCATATGTGGGGGACATGGCTGGAGGGACATGGCTGGAGGGACATGGCTGCATATGTGGAGGACATGGCTGGAGGGACATGGCTGCATATGTGGGGGACATGGCTGGAGGGACATGGCTGCATATGTGGGGGACATGGCTGCATATGTGGGGGACATGGCTGGAGGGACATGGCTGCATATGTGGGGGACATGGCTGGAGGGACATGGCTGCATATGTGGGAGACATGGCTGCATTTGTGGGGGACATGGCTGAGGGGACATGGCTGCATTTGTGGGGGGACATGGCTGCATATGTGGGGGGACATGGCTGCATATGTGGGGGACATGGCTGCATATATGGGGGACATGGCTGCATATGTGGGGGACATGTCTGCATTTGGGGACACATTTAAAAAAAGTATCGGTATTCGGTATCGGCGACTACTTGAAAAAAAGTATCGGTACTTGTACTCGGTCCTAAAAAAGTGGTATCGGGACAACCCTAGTTATTTTTTTATACATTATGCAACAACAGTGTACTTTTTAGTATAGCTGTTCCCTTTAACAATAAATAGCAATCTTTATCTCCTTTTAAGCGACTCTGACTTTGATGATGTCATCATTCTCCCGCAGGCAGGTGAAGACGAATCATCAGTCACCTTTCCCTCAGTAATCAGACTGTCGCATTGCAGCTTGTACAATAAATCAGGAGGCTACAGCTGGGGGCCTGAGTCATTTGTGAACACAACCAAGAACTGCACAGGCACCAGGAAATACAAGAATGTGCCAGCTCTGAGTCAGCATCTTAGTTGAGGGAGTAAATGTTGAACCTGGGTAATGCTTGGACAAAGATGGTGCCATCTTTCTGAGGAGAAAAGCAAAGGAAGGCATTGTCAGGGGCAGTACTGTGGCTTCTGGTCACATTTGACGCCTCACAGAAGTGAGCAACCCCATGGCAATGGCCATAGCTTGTATATTGTAGAGCAGTGTTTTTCAACTCCAGTCCTCAAGGCACACCAACAGGTCATGTTTTCAGGCTTTCCATTATTTTGCACAGGTGAATCGATCAGTTTCACTGCCTTAGTAATCACCGCAGCCATTTCATCTGAGGGAAATCCTGAAAACTTGACCTGTTGGTGTGCCTTGAGGACTGGAGTTGAAAAACACTGTTGTAGAGCACTGAATTCATCTATACGCTGTGCCCTGCAGTGTTTATCCGACAATCGTTTCCTTTGCTGCAGCTGAATGTTCACATCCTGCAGTCTGATGCAATATTTGTGACCCTTGGATAGAGAAGCAAATGCGAGCAGTTCCTCTGGGCAGTAATCCAAAGGCACATCCGGTATTTAAAAGGGTAAACCTTTTTTAGCGGTCATTTTATACTACTTACTGCAAGGTATTAGTGGGATACCCCAGCTCCTGTTTTTTCTTTGCTGCTGCCTTGTGGTGAGTGGTTAGAATCTGTCTGCAATGTGGTTTGTAGTCAGCTCTTCCAATTCTTTTTATATCATGTTCCAGACCACAAACATTTCCCATAAAGACAGCACAGCCTGCGTACAGCCATTACTCTGGCAGACCAGACCACATAGAAAGTGCTGGGTGCCAAGTGGGAGTAATGATCAGCTGAGGAGGGAACAACATAACACCAACAAGTAAACATTACCTAAGATTTTTTTTTCTTACATGTGTTCTTGCATTGTATTTTATCTCATTAGCTTTTCTTTAACCACTTCAGCCCCTGAAAGAATTTACCCCCTTAATAATCAGGCCATTTTTTGCGATACGGCACTGCGTCGCTTTAACTGACAATTGCATGGTCGTGCGACACTGTACCCAAACAAAACTGATGCCCTTTTTTCCAACATTAATCGCCTCTGCGGTTTTTATTTTTTGTGCTATAAAAAAAAATTATCGACAATTTTGAAAAAATATAAAAAATTTAACTTTTTGTTATATATAATACATATCCCCCCCCCCCCCCCAAAAAAAAGTACCGTATTTGCCGGCGTATAAGATGACTGGGCGTATAAGACGACCCTCTAATTTTCCAGCTAAAATGTTGGTTTTGGGATATACTCACCGTATATTACGACCCCCTTCCTACTAGTCATGCCTCGCCTCACCTCACTGTGCCATTACATGCCTCACTGTGCCATTACATGCCAGACTGTGCCACCATTACATGTCAGACTGTGCCACCATTACATGCCAGACTGTGCCACCATTACATGACTCACTGTGCCACCATTACATGCCTCACTGTGCCAACATTACATGCCTCACTTTGCCACCATTACATGCCTCACTGTGTCACTGCATACCTCACTATGCCTCACTATGTCTCGATGATCCCTTACCTTATCCCTGACATGCAGAATCTGTCAGACCACAGCCGTCCATTTTTCAAAAGCCGCACCTCCTCTTCATGCTGTTCCGTGATAGGCGGAACACTCAGCTTCCCAGCAGACACTGTGTTCAGTGTTCCGCCTATCAAGGATGCCCTCTCGTCCGAGACCGAGGAAGAGAGGGCATCCGTGATAGGCGGAACACTGAACAGAGGCTCTGCTGGGAAGCTGAGTGTTCCGCTTATCACGGAACAGCAGAAGGAGGAGGCGCGGCTTTTTAAAAATGGACGGCTGCGGTCTGACTGAGAGTCTGCATGTTAGGTTACCGGCGTAACAGACGACCCCCGAGTTTTAAGAAGAATTTCATGGGTTAAAAAGTTGTCTTATATGCCAGAAAATACGGTATTCATCAGTTTAGGCCAGTAAAGGCCTACTTCCACCTACTTTGACTTACGTCAGCTTACGCCGACGACCATACGCTACGCCGGCGCAACGTTGGGAGCATTTGATTTGTGAATTCCATGCTTGCCTCTCAACGTTGCGCCGGCGTAGCGTAAAGAAGATACGCTACGCCCGCATAAAGATGCGACGATGTATGTGAATCTACCCCTCTGTGTCCTGTCATTATTATTATTACATTTCTGGATTGAAAAGATCAATATGGACCTATTATTTAAATTATTTAGTGGCTTCAAATGTAGGATTCCTTCATAAGGTGCTAGGAAATATACACTAAATTTACACTTATTTAAAATGAAACGTGGATATTACTTTACTTAGGACACCACACTTTTACTCCACACAATGGCCTGTATGTTACATTTAATTTTCATAAATTAGAGCCACGGCGTAGAGCCTAGAGTGTCCTAAAGAGTTCTCTCCACTTAACATAGGAGAGAGAACTCCATGATTGTAAGAGAGGTAAGAGAGGCTGATTATACGACTTTGCAGGTCATAGCTCTCTCCTATTCATTTTAATAGCACTCCCAAATTGAGCATAGCAATAGAAACTTTACAAAAACACATCTCTATGTCCATGTTAAAGCCACACTGCTGCTTTATAGATAGGACCCTTAAAAGTCCCAATTTCATGTTCCAGTAAGTATACTGCTATAGCCAAATGGATTTCACCACCATGGACTTTGAAGGGAATCGACTACACAATATGTGAAAACACCAGAGTGAAATGGCCTCATGAAGCACAGAGATCTATTTTATCATATAAAAGTAAAAACAAATTTCACAAATACAGTAAATAACTATCTTAATACTGTCATCAGCTCTTTTATACAGATATATAGTTGTAGAGGTCTTTCCAGTAAGTGAACACTTCTGTCTCAGAGGCCAGTAGCTATAGCAGTAGAGAGGCTCCTACCAACCAGCTGGATAAGTGCAGCAACAGGTTACACTGGAAGATGACACAGGCTCATCTGAGGTGTAAAGTCTAAGCACTAACCAGCAGAGGCAGCTCTAGGCTTTGTGAGGCCTTAGGCAAAACATAGACATGAGGCCCCACTCACGCCCATAATGGGAAAATTAATACAAGCAAGAAAAATGGCTGCAGAAAATGCACGGATCTAGCACACAGGTGATCAGCACCACTTCCAGGGCACCCTCCTCACCCATCAGACATATTCAGACAATGCAAGAGGGGGAGGTGTGAAAGAGAGAGGGGTAATAGAGAGATCCAATGACGCCAACATTAGTATTGATCACAGGCAAATTAGGCGGCCGCAAGGCCCCTGTGAGTGCGAGGCCTTAGGTATCCGCCTAATTTGCCTAATTAGAGAGTCGCCTCTGCTAACCAGAGTTCATCAGAGCTCCTGATGGGTTTTGCTGTTTGTTAGTGCCAGGTTGCGGTCCTTATAATCACCCCAACCAGGAGGGTCCAGTAGCAGATGTAGCAGGTAGGGATTAACCAGAAGCGTAGTCAGTAAACAAGCAAAATGTTGGTAACAAGTTTTTTTTTATGTTTTACTTTTGTTATAATGAAAACATTTCTGTTAAAAGAAAAAGTTGGTAACAAGTGGTCGCAGGTTGAGATTAAGCAGAAGCGTGGTCAAGGAACCAAGGAAGCCAAAAGCCACTAACAAGTGATAGTAGAGATATGGACAGCAGCAGGATTGACAAGGGTGAGATATTGGCTGGGGAGAGCAGAAAAATTTGTCAAACACAAAGCTGTGGTTATATATCTAAGAAGTCCTGTATTTTAATTTGCCTTGAAGATAATTAGGTATTGAAATTAAAAGCTTCCTCAGATCATAATCACTGTGTATAGGAATGGCAAGGTTCTTCCCGCAGGATCCCATTACAGGAGTACTAACAGTTTGCTACTTTCTTACTACTCTGGATTCTGCAAGGAAAACCCCCAAAGGTGATGAACCCCTTAAGCCTCTCTTGCTGATCCCATTGGTCACTTTAAGATTGCAATTAAAGAATGAGCAAATCTCAAATTCTTTCTGGTTTGTGGTTGGGGGGGAATTTGTTACCTCCATATATGACTGCAACATGAGCATTCTGTTGCATCACGCTTATAGTTCCCCTTAAAATGTAACCATGTAATTGACTTAGGAGGTTCTCTGTGAAAAAGCGGGGGCCCTGCGAGAAACCACATTGACCCTATCAGTGCCGGCCCAAGACGTTGTGCTGCCTGGGACCAAGGATGAAATGCTGCCCCCCCCCCCAAAAAAAATGTTTTTAACCCACCAAAAAGCCCACACATTCATTATTTTATATCATGATAACTAAAGGGGACACGTCATGGCTCTATGCATGTATATAGGAATATAAAGAGGACCTGTCATGGCTCCATACATGTATATAGGAGTATATAGAGGGTCCGGCATGGCTCTATACATGTATATAGAGGACCTTTAATGGCTCTATACATGTATAAAGAAGTATAAAGAGGACCTGTCATGGCTCTAAACATGTATATAGTAGTATAAAGAGAGCCTGTTATGGCTCTATACATGTATATAGAGGACCTGTCATGGCTCTATACATGTATAAAGAGTATGTGTCATGGCTCTATACATGTATCCAGAAGTATAAAGGTACCTGTGCATTGCCGGCGGCCACAATGTATTTTGCGCAAACTAATCAATGTACGCTAATTGTGTTTTTTTTTTGGTACCAAAAATATGTAGAAGAATACATATTGGCCTAAAATGATGAAGAAATTCATTTTTTTATACATTTTTGGGATATTTATTATAGCAAAAAGTTAAAAATATATATATTTTTTTTTAAATTGTCGTTTTTTTGTTGTTTATATTTTACATTTTTTGACTTACCCTCCATGCTGCTTTCTAGTATCTAGCTTCCTGCTGCACCTGCTAGGGCTGGGTCAATGTTCAACGTCGACGAGCTGACCACCCCCCCGCCCGAGTCCAGGCCAATCACATTGCAAGACAACCTAGCAGCAGGGAATCAAGAGGAGAGAGGGGGATTCTCTGGCTTGTTTAATGACACTCTAATGATGCTTGCAGCAAGGCAGGGGCATCTTTAATATTAACTGGACCCTAAGCAAACATTTTCTTGTGCCCCCTTCATGCAATTCCGCTCTCCACCCCCACATCATAAAAAACAAACCCCTTTTGGCCTGTGATAAAAATCCCCCCCGGTGTTCTGAGACATACAATAGATAGCAGCTAGACTTAAAATCAGTTTATAGCAGCAAATCAGGCAGCTACCACAATTGGTTGCCAAAGGTTACAGCTCACTGACTGGTTGCTAGAGGTTACAGCACACAATGTGGCTCCCTGATTCATTGCTAGAGGCTATGTTATGTGTGCCACAGCGAAAAGTGGTCATGGTTAAAGTGGTAAATACAATACATTTGAGATGACTTACATTTTGTAGACATCATGAGATTTGATGTTATGCCGCTTCTAATTCCAAGGTTAGCCAGCAATGGACTGGCTGGAATTCTGCATTGGGGGGCAACCCCCCCCCCAGGACAGGTCTGGGGAAGTAAAGGTGAGATATGAGAGAGAGTGAAGAGAAGGAGATAGAGGAAGGAGGGAAATGGAAAGAGACAGAGAGAAGGGGGGGAGGGGAAAAAGAGAGGGCGGCTAAAGAGGAGAAAGATGAAAGAAAGAGGGGGGAAAGGGGGGGAGTGTTGGGGTTGGTGGGGAGAGAAAAAGAGAGAGGGGAAACGAAAAGAGCAAGGGGAAAATGAGAGGAAAAGAAGGTGGATGAGAGAGAGGAAGGGGAAGAAGAAAAAAAAGCAGGAGGAGAAAGAGAGATATGGGAACAAAAGTGAAAGAGGGGGGGGGGCGACAAGCTGGAGGGAGGTAGAAGGGGCAAAGATAGAGAGAGTGAGAGGAGGGGAGAAAGAGATGGGGGGTAGGAGAAAATATATGGGGGGAAAACGATGGGGAGGAGGGAGAGAAAGTGAGCAATAGAGGGGGACGAGAGGTTGAGGACTGAGGAAAAGGAGTGAGACTGTTGGGGGGACCATGGTGTGGGGGGAGGAGAAAAAAAATAGAGGGAGCTAAAGACATGAGATAGGAGGGAGGAAGAGAGGTGGAGAAAGATGGGGGAGAGAAAGAGGATGAGAGAAAGGTAGATGAAAGAGTGAGAGGGGAAAAAAGAATGGGGGGGGGGGGCGAGAGAGTGAGAAAAAGAGGTATGAGAGAAAAGGGCAGAGAGAGTGTGTGTGTGTGTGTGGGGGGGGGGTAAGAAGGGGAGAGAGGGAGGAAGAAGGGGAGAGAGGGCGGGAGAAGGGGGACAGAGCAAGTGATGGTGGGGGCAAAAGGATTGTTCACCATTTATTGCCTCCCCCATTCAGACTGCATCCCCTTGGGTGGCTTAGGCAGCTATACTTGTATTAAATCTCCCGCCCAGCTGCATGTAGATCCCCTTTCATTGCACACTGCGGGCAATGCAGGGAGTAGGAGTGGGAGGGGTTAGGCGGATTCATATGACAGCGCAGTGTGGGATTGGACAGGCGGACACAGTGAAGTGAGGAAGGGGCAGGGGAAAGGTAGTGACAGGACACGGAGTCAGCGTTCTGGCAGGCAGCGGGCTCAGGATAGGTACTATGGCATCTCCTCCCAGCCAGTGGGGGGGGGGGGGCGCGCGTGCTTGTGAAACTTTCTCCTCTCCTCCTCTATAGCGCCCGAGTGCCGCGAGCGGCAGGTTGTCAGCGGCGCAAGTACCCCCTGATGGCGCCCTGACAACACCTGTTGTCCTTCTCACTTGCTGACTGCTCCATTCCGCTCCTCAGAGGCAGCGGAGTGGGCGGGCTGGCTGGCTGGCTGGCGGACGTCAGAATGCTGCCTCCCTAAAAATGTGCCGCCTGGTACCAATGGTACCACCCGGTCCCATCATAGGGCCGGCCCTGGACCCTATTCTGCAGGATATTGCCCCATTTCTCACCAGAGTATAAAATGGGCAAATGTCTACTATTAATTCTCTTAATTTCATTGAATTGCTAAATAAAGTAGAAAGGGTTAAATTATTTTGTTGTTCATTCCTATGGAGATCCCTGCTCCCTAAAATATCACCCCTATTTTTATGTCTAGTTATGGATAATTGACAACCTAAAGGGATTCCTTCTTCCAAAGATGTGGGACTGCTCCCACCAACTCATGTAGAGGTCAGCAAGGGAGGGGGAAAACTTTGCCCCCATCGCAGGCCCCACATCTCTGGAGGTAGAACTATCAAATACAAAATAGTTGTGGGACAATAAATACTCGAGAATGCCTGCAAGGTATAGCCTGTGTTCAATTAGTAAATTAGTTCAAGTTTCTAAATAAAATAGGACACCTGCCACTGTAAGATGATGAGGTAGAGAGGATTATAAACTAGTGATATCGCTGGTGATCCAAGAAAAAACATATTGCCATTTAAATGTTTCATGATAATAAGGAAGTGGTTTGTATCCTAAAGTGAAGATGCGTGAGGGCCGACCATTTTGACTGACATTCTTTGAACCATTAAAATTAAATGCAGAGTAACTAATACACTGCCCAACAAGAATACTCTTGCCTTTGTGGATGTGTGTGGTGAAGAGTCTAAGGATGAGCTTGAGCGTGTTATTTGGATATACCGTATTTATAAGCGTATAACGCGCACAGACGTATAACACTCACCATCACTTTAACCTCCCTGGCGGTATCCCCGAGCGTGACTCGGGGTGTTTTTTTTTGCAGAGATCGGTATCCCCGAGTCACGCTCGGGGTAGCCATGCAGAGCCTGCAGCGCGCGCTGTCTTACCTTCTTCCTGGATCCAGCGATGCATCCCCGCTGTGTGAGCGAGCGGGTGCTCGCTCGATTCACACAGCGTCCCCGTGTGCCGCCGATCTCCGTTCCCTGCGACGTTACGACGCACGGGAGCGGAGAACGGCGCCAAATTTAAAAAGGTAAACAAACACTTTACATACAGTACAATGTAATCTTATAGATTACAGTACTGTATGTAAAAAATACACCCCCCCCTTGTCCCTAGTGGTCTGTCCTGTGCCCTACATGTCCTTTTATATAATAAAAACTGTTCTTTCTGCCTGGAAACTGTAGATTGCCCATAACAACCAAAAGTGTCCCTTTATGTCAAAAATGGTTTTAGATCAGCTAGAAAACAGCGATAATAAATTATAATTACTTTCAGAATTGAGCGATAGCGATTTGTGGGGAAATTTGTCATAAAAAAAATAAATAATGACAGCGACAATTCTGCAACTGAGCAAATTTCAGTGTTTTTGAGTTGATTACATTATTGAATATTTTTTATTATAATTTGTTATAATTATTTATAGTTTTTTATTATATAAAAAATTATGATTTTGTTTTTCAAACTTTATCATACCCGGGATGTCTTGTTTGGACAGATTTAAGCAAGTTATTCCTAAGAATTGCAGGCCTACAGTATAAAACGCCAAACTTCCATGCAAATAATTGTACCGCTTTTGGTACGTAATTCCAGACAGAATCATACCGCCAGGGAGGTTAAGAGGGAAGTTTCAGGAAAAAATTAGATTTTAAATAAGGAACTGTGAAGCAAAATAAGGGTCAATGCCCATCAATGCATCCTAATTAGTGCAAATCTGCAGCCTTACCATTGCCATGAATGCAGCCTTACTATTGCTATGAATGCAGCCTCACCATTGTGTAAGAGAACTATTAGAACATCCCTGGCGCACACACACGTGCGCATGTGTGCGCTCACGAACAACAGTGGGCTCCCAGAGCACTGGCACGTGCTCACGGGCAACAGCAGGCTCTCGAGAGCACTAGTGCGTCCCTAACTCCAATTGGCCATGGATGGCTTAATTTCTATATATATCCTCATTTATGACCACAATCAGGCCCTTTATCTAAATTATGGATGACAATAGTTTTGCCCTCTCATAGGGCTGATCTTTCAAGTCTTGTTCAATGGATTTTTGAAATGTTGCCATATCAGGAGTATGGAAGTTCCCCAGATAAAAAAACGATTTAGATTTAAATTGAATAGACTTCACGGCACTATCACCTACATTGGATGTACCCAGTGGATCGCTTTTCAGCGCCAAGTCTTCTAAATCTCTAATTACACAATGTCCCCTAAATTAAAAAATACTCAACATCCAACACAGTGTTCACAGATGCAGACACAGATTGTTCATAGGCTTCTATGGTATTTGCTGAATGATCATATATTTTAATAGTTAAATTTCTCACCAATATCTTAACATCTAGAATCGTGCCGAATGAGTTGAAGTGTCTCTGGGGACAGAAGTTGAGCCCCTTGGATAACAAAGCCAATTTGCTGTTAGTAAGCACTCTATCAGAAAGATTCAATACATGAGAGAAGTCTTTTATAATTTGCGTGCCTGGCGATTTGATGGATATCTCTTCTGCTTCTTGGTAACCCCTCCTCCTGCTCCCTCGGCTTGTCCCTCTGTGTTTCTGTTCCGACCCTTTTGTGTTGCTTGCATTTTTAAGCCCTGTTTTTTGGGGGCAATGGTATGGACCTCTACTGCTGGCCACCTGTAGATGGCCAACAGGAGACACATCTGAGTCAGAGGCCACCATGGTATCATCTTAATGTTTCCTCCCAGTGTCTGAAAAACTGACACGTTTCCTTATTCCACTGGCAGATTGGGGTGCACCACTCCAGTGGTGCCTTCATTTCCAAACATAGACGTTGTTAGTGTTGTAGTCGATTTTGTCACATAGCATCTTTTCCTTTTTAATAATAATTATTTAATTTTCCAAACAATTACATTTTTAATTTTAACGTTGATCAAGGTGTGAAAATTCACTTGCACCTTGTAAAGGTTTAAGGGCTAGTTGAAACTCTGAGATGTCCTGTTGCAAGACTTCAATTTCTTTCCTTTTTTGATACAATAATGGTATCCATGAGTTCTTGAGCAAATGGATAGAGTGTCTGTCCACTGTTTCTTTAAGGACTCATTGTCAACTCAAACGTGGAGAACTTTTTTACTCTCAATTCCTGCGAGATCCGTTCAGTCAATAAATACTCAGAGAGAGAATTTGAATCCCAGTACGCTCGGATCTCATTGGTTATGCTCTTTCTGGCTTCCTGAAGAGTAACCTTACCAAGCCTGCTTTATCCTCTGTCTAGTTATTAAATGTTTCCTGAGCATTGATCCTCAGTGGGTTGTCTCTCAGTAACTGAACAGTGCAGCTGGTGTCCTGATCTATATAAGATGTATCAGTTGGACATGTCTGTGTACCCAGACTACTTGTTGGTGTCCTGCGGTGCCACCTTGATTCTGTTAATAAATGGCATTTGGAACTAACTTTATGTGAAGCCATTTTTTCTTACCTTGAAATTATCTATGGAGGTGTGGCCGTGGCTTGCACTTCACGCAGAGGTTCCATCAGGCTCATCTATTTCACCTGAAGCAGCGGATTCTCTTTACTTTGATCCAAAATCAACCACTATGTCAACTAGGATCCAGCTTTTAAGAAGCTATACTACAGTCTGGATTGAAATACTCTCATTGCCCACTTTTTATATTCAACGCCACATATGATCTATCCACCATGTGTCTCTCGGGTGACCCTAACTGCCAGCAGCTGTGATTTAGCATAGTGTAGCATGTAGAAACTCATATTTTATGCAATTTGAAATAATTAGCATCATAATATTAGGATGTGTCTGTGCTTTATACTAGTAGTTATGGCAACACAATTAGTTCAAGGTCAAAAAGGAATGATTTGCATGGCTCCACTCTCAATCCTAAATCGAGGAATAAACCTTTTGCTTTCTGGATTTGTGATAGAAGTAAACCATTCAGATGCCTTTGATTTTCAGAAGGCTTTACAATGCTTCACACCAGTTTAGTAAAGGGCTTTTAGCCCACTTCACCACAACCTGGCTATTAAAATGAAAGCATTTTATCCACAAGTCAGCTCCACACTGTCTGAGAAATGTTTCCCTATAACCCTTCTGCAAGTCACCTGGGAACGTTCTATAGTGATCTTTTAATGGGTGATGGCTAAACCTTTGGTTCGGTCAGTCTTACATAGACAAACTTGGAATGATTTCCTAAAGAAGTAGATATTTCTCTAACAAAGTGCATGTTCACTTAGTAACATTAACATTCATGATTTCATTTGTACATTGAAATTGTGTTTAGCTAACTTAAATCCTGTATAAACATAACTTGCACGGGATTGGATATTCAAACTGAACATTACATTACCTTATTTATTAAGCTAAGCGAACAATTTCTTTCCACAGTGAACATACACTAAAAGTGAACATTAATTAATCTATGTAAACAGACACTGCTCCTTTATTATATCGACCAGAGTAAGTTTACAATGCTTGATGTCTTATTTTTAGTTTTCTTCATTATTGCCCATGTTTCCATAAATGGTCTTTGGACATTTTCAACAAATTTGGTCCTACTTTCCCTCTGGAGTAAGTCAAATGAAGCTTGATCGAATCATGATTAAGTGATGAGTTAAGTTAATTCTTGAAGATGCTCTAAATGTGGCAGCAATTTAGAGATTGCTCAGGCTGTTTGAGGACTTTGGTTCATTCTTATGTAACCTAATGTAATATACATTGATGGGGGTTTTATTAATATACCCTAATGTACTTGATTATATCATATACCTGTCTCTTATTTTATTTTATAGCAAAAAAATTGATACTGCTAAAATGCCAATGTGATCCCAACTGACTGGCCACAGTGTTTGCAGGTGCTGATCAGGTTGAATACTGGCTCATCGGACACATCAAAGACTACAACAAAATGGCATCCATTCACACATTGCCTCAGCGTATAGTGAGCTCCTCTTGGTACAAAAAGACTTCAGCTTGGTCTCCTACCCATGGGAGAACCCCCTCTGCCATGTTTAACCCGATAGGGGCTTAATCATAGAGGCAGAGGGAGTTCTCCCATGGGTAGAAGACCAAGTTGAAGCCGTTTTTACTAGGAGGATTTCCCTATATGCCAAGGCAGTATGCGGATGGGTGCTACAGGTATTTTCTTATACATTAATTGTATGCAATGTTGCACCTTTCATTTGCTATATTACTGTTTGAGAAATGTATCTTTTTTGTGTGCTATTATTTCAACCAGGTAGTATATTAGTATATTGAAATAACTATTTATAAATATTAGATAATATAGATAATTTTATATATATACAAGATTCCCCTTAGGACAGTTCTTGAGTTAGGACTTACTAGGCAGTTGAGCAAAACATAATCAGTTAAATAACACTTTCCAAAAGTATTCATAAAGGCAATAATAGATGTGTCATGCACAACACTTAAAAAATCTAATTTATTTAAAGCAAAATAAATATCAAGTCTTCTTTTCCACCAGGTGACAGATTTCTTTTTTTCCCCACTTATTTTTAAGGGCTGAAACACCCCTTTGTAATCAGGCACACTGCGGTAAGTTTCCATATGTTAAAGCATTACAGTGCTATTTATTGTAATTGGCACCCCAAAGAACTAGGTCAACACGGCTCCAAAATGCATGCGTTGCAGCACACCACAATGGACAGTAACACACTACTGGACATTGTTGTGCAAAACATTTTTTTTATTATTTATTACTGTGCATTAACAGCCCACTCAAAATAAATACATAGTTACATAGTTAGTCATAGTCATAGTTAATCCAGTTCAACCAATAAAAATAAAAAAATCATACAATCCTACATGCACAATCCTTCACCCACAGTTGATCCAGAGGAAGGTGAAAAACCCCAGCAAAGCATGATCCAAATTGCTACAGCAGGGGAAAAATTCCTTCCTGATCCCCCAAGAGGCAATTGAATATTCCCTAGATCAACTTTACCTATACATTTAAGTTTACAGTTATATTGTGTACATTTAGTTAATGATTCCAGGCCTTGTTTAAAGCAATCTACTGAGTTGGCCAGAGCCTCCTCTGGAGGGAGTCTATTCCACTTTTATACAGCTCTTACTGTAAAGAAACCTTTCTGTATTAGGAGATTACATTTATTTTTCTCTAGACGTAAAGTGTTTCCCACCTGTTCCTCTGTGATGAATAACTCAACACCAAGTTCACTATATGGACCTCTTATGTATTTGTACAAGTTGATTATATCCTCTCCTTGCTGCTTTAATGGAGAAGTATTCCCCTTTCTTTTATAATACTCAGTTTCCAATGAGACAAAGTACATGTAGTTCTTTGTCTCGTCTTTCAAGCTAGTGTTACAGGGCACCTAGGAAGATGGGACAAAATGCTTGTTTGTCCAATCAGGAACCGAATACTGTAAACAAAAGTGATATAACTTTAATGCAAGACAATGAATGGGCAGCGAAACAAGCATTGATGATTAACACTGTGCGTGGAATCACAGAAGTGTGAATAAGCCCTGAAACTTCAATTTGTTTTTCCGACGGAATTCCGTTCAAGCTGTCTTGCATACACACGGACCGACCGTCAAAAACTTGGTGACGTGCAACACTATGACGAGCCTTGAAACATTAAGTTTAATGCTTCCAAGCATGCGTCAAATTGTTTCCGAGCATGCGTGTTTTTTTCTCCGTCGGAATTTCATACAGACAAACGGAATTTCCGATATACATTTTTTTCCGTTGAAAAAAAAGAAAACATGTTCTCTTTCTAAGCCCATCGGAATTTTCGACGTAAAAAGTCTGATGGGGCATACACACGGTTGGAATATACAATGAAAAAATTCCGTCTGACTTTTTTCATCGGATATTCCGACCATGTGTTTGCGGCATAAGTGTTGCATTAAAGAGTATCTCTAAAGATTGAATCGTTTGAGGAAGGGTTAGAAACTCTGTCAAGCTTTTAATACTGTCTGTGTTCTCATTGGGGAGATTCACTATTCTGTACTAGTGACCACTGTCACTTTTGCTGGCCCTGGTCACTATTGTCACCAAGACAAAAAGTGAGGAAGACCCAAAATTTTAGCACTGTTCCAGAACAAAAGGTTAGGTAACATATTCCAATGGGGACATTTTTTCCAGGGACAACTAAAACTTCTCTCACTTTAGGAGATTTTCTCTAACTTTCTGCGACAGGAAGTAAAGAGAAATTTCCCCAATGGTACATTTTACCCCCCCCTCCAAAACAACAGAACAGTTTAGGCTATGTATACATTTTAGTGCTTTTTCACACCATGGCTCCATGGCACCCCAACACACCTTGTCATCGAGTGTGCCTTGCACTATAGTGCAAAGTGCGGGAACGCACCAATGTGAGTTGTGGTGCCATGCCAAAAAAGGCTACACCATTTTTGCCAGCACACTGGAATGCACATCACTGCACTGACACACACTGGAGGATATTTACTAAAACTGGAGCACTCAGAATCTTTTGCAGTTGTGCATGGTAACCAATCAGCTTCTAACTTCAGCTTGTTCAATTAAGCTTTGACAATAAAACCTGGAAGCTGATTGGTTTCTATGCAGAGCTTCACCAGATTTTGCACTCTCCAGTTTTAGTAAATCAACCCCATCGTGCTGTAAGGAATGTCTGTTGGAACAATGTATTGCATTGCTATTTAAATGAATAGCACTGCATCACATCAACGCATTGAATGCAAATTGCAGTAAAGAGCAATGCCAAATTGTGAAGGAGCCCTTCATTTTCTTTCTGCTATTACTGAAAGCTTTAACATGTCACTATCCATGGTGCTGAAATATCAAAGTCTTTGTTTTAGGATTTATCACAGATGAAATATTTATGAAAAAATACAGACAATAACTGTATTTTTGTGACTACATTAAGATACATTTGAGGTTACCAGAATGGGCTGCTGTGCTAGAAAAAAGCAGGAATGCTTGGCATTTTATAGACATCATTCATAGGACTAAAGGTATATATTGAAATATTGACCCTAATAGGGCACTATCCTACTTATGTGAGCAGTTAGTGTTTGTTGCAAAATAATCATGGCAGGTTACACATTATTATAGCACTTCACTGAATCATTAGACAAGTAATACATTTACAGTGTTACAGTACTGTAGATCTGGGTATTTTGTACTGAGGTTCAGTGGTTTGTATGTGTTTTTGTTTTTTTTACTTTTATAATTTAACATTGCAGATAAAGCTGTGGAGGAAGAAGCTAATGAAAAAACTGTAGTTCAGTCTTCCAGTAATTCGGCTTAGTTTACAGATGCGGTGGACGGAGGTCGCGGTTAATCTCAAATAGACTTACGATCTTCCGATTGGAGAGGCTCACTGTGGAGCACATTTGAATTCATCTGCTGATGCCACTGTGCCATGCCATTAAACCAGCCAGTGTGCCATCAATTATCATTGTTCCAGGAGCTCTCCCTGTTGGGTCTGAAAGAGTGACCCTCCCCCAGGGCGAGAACTGTCCCAGTAGTAATCGGCGCACGTACCTACCAGTAGGACGTGTGGCTCCTGGGCTCCAGACAGGCAGGGTTTTCCACCCCCCCGCCTCAGCAGGCCTTCTCATCCGCCTTCTCTGGCCGCTTCTCACCCTCCAGGTAAGCCCCTGCTACTCAGGGCGATCTACACCTCCCCAGGACCCGTAGGTGGCCGTCCTTGTTAGGACAGCCACGGCGGCAGCCTAATCTCCCCCAGCGGAGATACAACTCCCCCGCGATCCGCTTCCTCCAGCTCCGGCCCCCCCCAACAACCAGCCGCTCCCCCGCTCCTTCACTCTGGTCCATACACCCCCCATACAGCCATCACCATTCAGAGGCACCTACTTGCCACCTCTCCACGGCAATTTTCGCCATTCCAGGTCGTTTTTCGGGACCTCCGCGCCAGGCCTCTCTCATACGCGGGGCCGCGATCCAGGAAAGTCCGCGGCTTCACCTGCGGCCTAACACCGCGCCGCAATTTCACACACAGAATCCCCTCCAAGCCACCAGAAACCTCCCAGGAGTTCGCCCCCAGCCCCCTGCAGGACTCATCCACCCCTCAACAACCAGTCCCCCCCCATCCCAGTCCTTCCAGCTGACTATACATCAGCCTGGGTCCCTGGTCCTGCTCCCGGTCGGCGGCCATCTTGGTACACCCCAGCAGCAGTGACAGCTCTCACCCCCCTGTTTCATAATTTAATAATACTTGATCCAGGGGCTTCGCCCGATCGCCATTCAGGGATCAGGAAGGAATTTTTTCCCCTACCAAAGCAAATTGGCACAGCACGGCTAGGGGTTTTTTTGCCTTCCTCTGGATCAAGCTGGGAGGATTCACTGAATCCTCCCCCCATCGTCACCAAAAAATAACTACTTTGCCCCGGTGATTGGCTACCATGGCTAATCTGCGGTACTCTGCAGAAACCATTTGGGATCTGAGGAGTTGCGCCGCAATACTGCCAGCCATCACCAAAAAGACCCTAAGAATAGAGCAACTTTTGAGGATCGATCGACGATCGACCATCAAAAATTTTAGCCGTTTACCCCAGCCCAAGCACATTTTATGTGCTTTGATCAACACAAGATCGGCAGTAAAACATAGACTTGAAATCCATGACTTCATTCTACAACACGATTTAGACTGCCTCTTTATTACAGAGAGCTGGCTCGCAGCCGACTGTAACACCATTCTAGGAGAACTGGTGCCAGAAAACTACCGTATTATCACAGAAAACAGAATAGGGCAAAGAGGGGGAGGCCTGGCGGTGATCCACAAGACTCATCTTGCAATCACAAAACCAGCCCTTCAAAACCCTCTTCCATTCATGGAAACCCTTACTCTGCAACTGCAAGCAAATTCAAAGGAGACCGTCCACATTCTGCTCTGCTATAGGCCACCGGGCCCAAAATCGCAGCTGCTATCACCATGGACGGATTTCTTCTCCACTTATACCCTCAACAGCAAACACCTGTTGCTGTTAAGGGATTTCAATCTCTGGGCCAACTCCTCACAAGACATCGTTGCGGATGCCTGTATTGACCACCTGGAAGATTTAGGGTTACAGCAACTAGTATGTGGGCCCACACATGCTTCAGGCCACACACTTGATCTTATTTTCAGACAAGATCTGGAAATAAAAATTTTGGAAAATGAAAAGTTGCCATGGACAGACCACCATGCAATTAAATTCATTTCCACAATCCCCCCCACAACAAAAACATCAAATCCAGTGACAACACACTGGACTAGATGTCAGAAGAAGCTCCACTCGGAACTCTTCAGAACGACTTTAAGGAAAAAAATTGAAACAACTCAGCCGCATCAAACGGCCGTTGAAACATTGGAAGCCATCAACTCGGCCATGCTACAGTCAGCCGATTTGGTAGCGCCGAAACGAAGAACCCGCATTCGGAAAAACAACCGCAGCTGGTTTAACAACCAGCTGTCGTTACTGAAGCAAGAACGCAGAAGGGCAGAATCTGCCTGGAAAAGATGTTCTTCAGAGCTAAACCTATCCATCTACAAGGCGACAACAAGAAAATACCACAAAGGAATTTTCCAAGCCAAGAAGAATTATTTCTCGGAGGCTATCAACGGGGCCCTTAACCGCCCCCGCAAACTCTTCAAGATGTTCACCCAGACCATGAAACCAGGATGTATTGAAGCCCCCAGTTCTGACACACAAGAATTTTGCAGTGAGCTATCGGATTATTTCGTTGATAAAATCGAGGCAATCCGTGAAAGCATTCAGCAAAACTATTCTCCCCTCAGCCCCCCCTGTAGCCTCTCACACAGCACCCATAGTAATTCTTCGATATCAGGTAAGTTTACCCTAGAACCCATCTCCGTTGAGTCCACTAAAAATGTCATTTGTACTCTGCGCAATGGCGCAGCGCCAAATGACATTATCCCCACAAAACTGCTGAAGGAATGCGCCGACATCCTGGCTCCTCCCATTACGCAGCTTATCAACCAGTCTTTCTTGGAGGGCATAGTGCCCTCACAGTTGAAAGAGGGTATAATCCAACCCATCCTGAAGAAACCCTCCCTGGACCCCAAGGACCCACTCCACCGCCGTCCCATAACAAGCCTCAACGTATTCTCTAAGATAATGGAAAAAGTAGTGGTACAACAGCTGCAACAGCATCTAGATACCCACAAGCTACTTGATCCATTGCAATCAGGCTTCCGTCCCGGACATGGAACGGAAACAGCATTGCTGAAAGTATGGGACGATGTTCTCAAGGCCGCAGACGAAGGAGAATCTTGTCTCCTGGTTCTGTTGGACCTAAGTGCAGCTTTTGACACTGTAGACCACAATCTGTTACTGACTCGGCTTACTGAAGTAGCCAGGGTCGCAGAAGGCGATTTATCTTGGTTCTCCTCTTTTTTGGAAAACCGATCGCAAACAGTGAAGCTAGGACCGTTTACGTCTGAAAAACGCACAGTAACATGCGGAGTCCCTCAAGGATCGCCTCTGTCACCAGTGCTATTTAACATCTACCTTCGTCCTCTTTTTGAGATTATTAGCAGCCAAAAACTGCTTTATCACTCTTATGCAGATGACACGCAACTGTATTTCCGCATCTGCAACAGACAGGATCACCACCTCAATCTAGAGACATGTCTCTCTTTGATAGAGGATTGGATGACAAAGAGTTATCTTAAACTCAATGGAGCGAAAACAGAACTTCTTCTGTTTCACGCCAAGCGTAGGAATCAACTTTCAACAGCGTGGACCCCCCCGCCTATTTTGGGCAAACTCATCACCCCTAGCGCCAAAGTCAAAAGCCTAGGGGTCATTTTTGACTCCTTTATGACAATGGACGCACAAATAGGGTCAGTGGTCAGCGGATCTCACCATCTACTGCGCCTACTACGCAGACTCACTCCGTTCATCCCTAAAGAAGACATAGCGGTCGTGGTGGGAGCTATTGTAAACTCCAGGCTGGATTATGCAAATGCCCTTTACCTCGGCCTCCCCAAGTACCAAATCGCTCGTCTGCAAGTCGTTCAGAATACGGCCGTCAGACTTGTGACTGGGAAAAAACCCTGGGAATCCATCTCACCTTCACTGAGATCCCTTCATTGGCTGCCAGTTAAAGACAGAATTGCTTTTAAAGCTCTCTGTCTTACGCATAGATGTGTCCATGAGAGTGCCCCCCTTTACTTATGCGAATTAATAAAAGCGCATAATCCAAATCGCGTTTTGCGATCCACGAATCAGAACCTGCTCCAGGTTCCGAAAGCCAACTTCAAGTCCAAAGGAGAGAGAAGATTTGCGATCCAGGGTCCCAGACTATGGAACGCTTTACCAACCAGCATTCGGTTGGAGGAGAACCACCTAGCATTTAGGAAAAAGGTCAAGACTTTTCTCTTTTGATATCAAAGGAGACAGGAACAACAAGCGCCCAGAGGCGATTCAGTTCGCATGTGCCGCGCTATATAAGTTTTCATTCATTCATTCATGCTTTCTGGGCCTTTTTGATCAACCGGTTTTCACCAGTGAATTGCGGCTGCCTTTGAACCTATGTATCCGATACCAGAATCAGTAATTATTGAGCACTATCTGTGTTAAGGAACTCTGTGTTGGTTTGGCCTATCCCAATATACATAATATTGGGTTCACTTGGAGTAGCTGAAAAGGATTTCCCTCTTTCACTCCCGATATTTGTCGCAATATCTATCTTGACCATTCCATATGACCTCTGCCCATACGTTTTCTGTTTATTTTTCTGAACAAGCGACTGTAAAGCTCCTGAAGAAGCGTCCATACAACGCGAAACATGTTGGGCTAAACACCGTGTAACATCCCACCATTTTTGAGAATCCAACTGGTCTTCAAATGATCTACTTAGTAGTTGCGAGTCTCCCACTTTTTGTCGATCCTTGTGTATATTTTTTTCCAATCATTAGGTGGTTTGTCACATAAAGGTGTTTATAAATCCTGGCCATATCTGTGGCATTTTATTATTCAAATTTTGTTTTATTAATTTGTATTTTATCTTTATAATAAATATCCATATTTTAACTCTATTACACCTGTAAAGTCCATTATCCTTCCTATGCACACGTGTAATTCTCCTCACGCATTTGTGCATATCCATTTTTTTCTTTGCAATCTTATCGGGACGTGGCATTTGCAAATTCTCATATCCACAGTCCCACTCTGTGATGATTTGATTCTTCATTCTAATCAATGATTAGGACGTGGCACTGTATGCACCCACAGCCCCATCCTGTGATGGCGTATGTAGCTCTTTGATTCATGTGTACAGCCACCTCTGACTGTATTTTACCTCGAAGAATGGGCGAGGGGTAAAATTACAGTTCAGATGCCTGTTTTTCCTGTCATGTTGACGTCTATGTAAACAAGTCATTTTTAACGTTAAACTTTATTTTTGTTGGGAACAAAAGAAGCAGGTGAATTATACACAACAAGGATTATAGAAAACTGTATTGCATATTTTTTACTTGTTCTCTGTTCTGAAAATATTAAGCTGAAGGAGACTTGCCTTTATCATAACTACCTTACAGCCTCAGCAATGTGAAAAGGAGCTTTCTAGCACCTTTTTTCATTGGTCTTAGTTGTTGGATCCTTTTGAATGTAGCTTATAAATAATGATACTTGTATTGTAAATACTACGCCAAACACTGCAAAAGCAGTGAGACAATTGCATGAACCAGAAAACTGATTTGTTGGAATGTTCTGTATATAAACAGCTTTTAGAATATCCCTAGAATTCCATAGCTGTTTGGAAGTGACATTTGACATTTTGTACATTTTTTTAAATGATAGTTTGCTGCAGACTGTAATGGAAAGGTCATATTTAATAATAAAATAAAATAAAATAATTTTGTGGCAATTATTATTATTATTATTATTATTATTATACAGGATTTATATAGCGCCAACAGTTTATACACTACTTTACAATATACAATTGTTAATGACAGTATAGTTTTCCTTTAAAGTCTACTATAGTACTATCATACTATTATTTATGACAGTAATTTACATTGCGCCAAGAATTTATATAGCACTTTTACATATTGCCATTCACATCAATCCCCCCCACTTAAGAACCTTACAATCTAAGGTCCCCATCAAACATACTGAAGGCAATTTACCACCCAGCAATTTTTTGGAGTGTGGAAGAAAACCCACACTAAAATAGGAAGAACATGCAAATGCCATGCAGGTAGTGTCCTTGTTTGGATTTGAGCCAGGAAACCTAGTGCTGCAAGCCAGGAGTGCTAACCACTTTGACCACTTTATATCTGTTTTTACACCTTCTCTTGGGATAGACATGATTTACAGCCATCCTTTAAAGCTGGGGTCTACTGCACATGCGCGAGTCCGGCTCCTCTCTCCTATTAGCCTGGCGGCCAGGGGAGGAGGAGGAGAAAGCCCTGCGGTCACGGCCGCAGCCAGACTCCCGGAAGTGGGGAAGGATACCGGGTATCCTATCCCCCCTCCCCCTCGAAAGGTGACAATTGTGGCAACGGATTGGGGGAAAGGAATCCGATGAGCAGAAGTTCCACTTTAGTGTGGAACTCTGCTTTAAGTGGTTCACCTCCAGTTCAGTCACATGTTTCTGCAGCCCTGGCTTCCCTGTATCAGTGAGAAGCTGCTGCAGGGGAGAGAAGGGAGCACTGACAAAGGGCCATGGGAGCTTATGGGTGACATCACCACTCTACCATTTTCAAGCGATCCCTTACACAGGGAAGCCAGAGCAGATTGAAAAAAGGTAAGTATACAGATGAAGGGAAGCACTGCTGACTTCCATCATCCAATCATGTACAATCAGAGGCGTAGCTTGGAGCTTGTGGGCCACCATGCAAAA
Source organism: Rana kukunoris (assembly GCA_029574335.1). NCBI lineage: Eukaryota > Metazoa > Chordata > Amphibia > Anura > Ranidae > Rana > Rana kukunoris. The sequence continues at coordinate 289,233,558 of CM056051.1, read as the reverse complement.
TTTGCCCTGGCCCCCCCCCCCCCCACTACCACACACCGCTTCCACCTCACACCAAGGACTGTGTAAAAGAGGAAACTCAGTGGGCCCAGCCAGGACACTGCCCGTAGTGGTTGAGCCCACTGACTTACAGCTTCTTATACAAGCCCACTGCTTTCACTTTGCAGCTCAGTGTGGCCTGCCTGCCCCGACCTTGTGTGTACATGTACAGGTAAGCAGGGCTGAGCAGAGCAGGGAGGGAGGGACTCTACTTTGCTGGGCAGGGAGCTAAACAGAGAGTGCACCGCTGAGGGAAAGGGCTTGCCCCATCGCCCTCTGTAGGTGAAACCTGAAACTCAGAGGGTCCAGGGCCAGTTTATTAAATTACCTATGCAGTGTGACGTGGCAAGCGCTTTCCCCAGTGACACAGTGTAAAGCAGGGGTAGGCAACCTTTGAGAGGCAGAGATATACCTGAACAACTTGAAATAGATCAAAGATCACCGGGGATCATAGCCTTTTTTTTTAAGTAATTAACTAGCAAGACCTAACTAAATAGTAAGGAAAATGTTGTAAAATATAATAAAACAAACGTCACTGTAAACATATAAACTTAGCCTATTTTAAAAGTGGATGGTGTCAGTCAGTAGAGCAGTGGATGGTGTGTGGACAGTGTCAGTAGGGCAGTGGATGATGTAAATAGGGCAGTGGAAGGTGTCAGTAGGGCAGAGGAGGGTGTCAGTAGGGCAGAGGAGGGTGTCAGTAGGTCAGAGGATTGTTTCAGTAAAGCAGTGAATGGTATTTAGAAAAATATAGCAAAGCAAATGTTTTGGGGGACAGTGTCAGTCAGTAGAGCAGCGGCGAGTGTCAGGAGGGCAGTGGATGTATTATTAGGGTAGAGGATGGTGTCAGTAGAGCAGCAGATGTATTATTAGGGTAGAGGATGGTGTCAGTAGAGCAGTGGATTGTGTCAGTAGGACAGAGGACAGTGTCATTAGAGCAGTGGATGGTGTCAGTAGGACAGGGGACAGTGTCAGTAGAGCAGTGGATGGTGTCAGTAGGACAGGGGACAGTGTCATTAGAGCAGTGGATGGTGTCAGTAGGACAGGGGACAGTGTCAGTAGAGCAGTGGATGGTGTCAGTAGGACAGGGGACAGTGTCAGTAGAGCAGTGGATGGTGTCAGTAGAACAGGGCACAGTGTCAGTAGAGCAGTGGATGATGTCAGTAGGACAGAGGACAGTGTCAGTACAGCAGTGGATGGTGTCAGTAGAGCAGTGGATGGTGTTAGTAGGACAGAGGACAGTGTCAGTAGAGCATTGGATGGTGTCAGTATGACAGGTGACAGTGTCAGTAGAGCAGTGGATGATGTCAGTAGGACAGAGGACAATGTCAATAGAGCAATGGATGGTGTCAGTAGGACAGGGGACAGTGTCAGTAGAGCAGTGGATGGTGTCAGTAGGACAGAGGACAGTGTCAGTAGAGCAGTGAATGGTGTCAGTAGGACATAGGACAGTGTCAGTAGAGCAGTGGATGGTGTCAGTAGGACAGGGGACAGTGTCAGTAGAGCAGTGGATGGTGTCAGTAGGACAGAGGGCAGTGTCAGTAGAGCAGTGAATGGTGTCAGTAGAACAGGGGACAGTGTCAGTAGAGCAGTGGATGGTGTCAGTAGGGCAGGGGACAGTGTCAGTAGAGCAGTGGATGGTGTAAGTAGGACAGAGGACAGTGTCAGTAGAGCAGTGGATGGTGTCAGTAGGACAGAGGACAGTGTCAGTAGAGCAGTGGATGGTGTCAGTATGACAGGTGACAGTGTCAGTAGAGCAGTGAATGGTGTCAGTAGGACATGGAACAGTGTCAGTAGAACAGTGGATGGTGTCAGTAGGACAGCGGACAGTGTCAGTAGAGTAGTGGATGATGTCAGTAGGACAGAGGACAGTGTCAGTACAGCAGTGGATGGTGTCATTAGGACAGAGGACAGTGTCAGTAGAGCAGTGGATGATGTCAGTAGGACAGAGGACAGTGTCAGTACAGCAGTGGATGGTGTCAGTAGGACAAGGGACAGTGTCAGTAGAGCAGTGGATGGTGTCAGTAGGACAGAGGACAGTGTCAGTAGAGCAGTGGATTGTGTCAGTAGGACAGAGGACAGTGTCAGTAGAGCAGTGGATTGTGTCAGTAGGACAGGGGACAGTGTCAGTAGAGCAGTGGATGGTGTCAGTAGAGCAGTGGATGGTGTCTGTAGAACAGGGCACAGTGTCAGAAGAGCAGTGGAAGATGTCAGTAGGACAGAGGACAGTGTCAGTAGAGCAGGGGGTGGTGTCAGTAGAGCAGTGGTTGGTGTCAGTAGAACAGGGCACAGTGTCAGTAGAGCAGTGGATGATGTCAGTAGGACAGAGGACAGTGTCAGTACAGCAGTGGATGGTGTCAGTAGAGCAGTGGATGGTGTCAGTAGGACAGAGGACAGTGTCAGTAGAGCAGTGGATGGTGTCAGTATGACAGGTGACAGTGTCAGTAGAGCAGTGGATGATGTCAGTAGGACAGAGAACAATGTCAATAGAGCAGTGGATGGTGTCAATAGGACAGAGGACAGTGTCAGTAGAGCAGTGGATGGTGTCAGTAGGACAGAGGACAGTGTCAGTAGAGCAGTGAATGGTGTCAGTAGGACATGGGACAGTGTCAGTAGAGCAGTGGATGGTGTCAGTAGGACAGGGGACAGTGTCAGTAGAGCAGTGGATGGTGTCAGTAGGACAGAGGACAGTGTCAGTAGAGCAGTGAATGGTGTCAGTAGGACATGGGACAGTGTCAGTAGAACAGTGGATGGTGTCAGTGGAACAGCGGACAGTGTCAGTAGAGTAGTGGATGATGTCAGTAGGACAGAGGACATTGTCAGTACAGCAGTGGATGGTGTCAGTAGGACAAGGGACGGTGTCAGTAGAGCAGTGGATGTTGTCAGTAGGACAGAGGACAGTGTCAGTAGAGCAGTGGATGATGTCAGTAGGACAGAGGACAGTGTCAGTAGAGCTGTGGATGGTGTCAGTAGGACAGAGGACATTTTCAGTAGAGCAGTGGATGGTGTCAGTGAGACAGAGGACAGTGTCAGTAGAGCAGTGGATGGTGTCAGTATGACAGGTGACAGTGTCAGTAGAGCAGTGGATGATGTCAGTAGAGCAGTGGATGGTGTCAGTAGAGCAGTGGATGGTATCAGTATGACAGGTGACAGTGTCAGTAGAGCAGTGGATGATGTTAGTAGGACAGAGAACAGTGTCAGTAGAGCAGTGGATGGTGTCAGTAGGACAGGGGACAGTGCCTGTAGAGCAGTGGATGGTGTCAGTAGGACAGAGGACAGTGTCAGTAGAGCAGTGGATGATGTCAGTAGGACAGAGGACAGTGTCAGTACAGCAGTGGATGGTGACAGTAGGACAGGGGACAGTGTCAGTAGAGCAGTGGATGGTGTAAGTAGGACAGAGGACAGTGTCAGTACAGCAGTGGATGGTGACAGTAGGACAGGGGACAGTGTCAGTAGAGCAGTGGATGGTGTCAGTAGGACATAGGACAGTGTCAGTAGAGCAGTGGATGGTGTCAGTAGGACAGGGGACAGTGTCAGTAGAGCAGTGGATGGTGTCAGTAGGACAAAGGACAGTGTCAGTAGAGCAGTGGATGATGTCAGTAGGACAGAGGACAGTGTCAGTAGAGCAGTGAATGGTGTCAGTAGGACAGAGGACAGTGTGAGTAGAGCAGTGGATGGTGTCAGTAGGGCAGAGGACAGTGTCAGTAGAGCAGTGGATGGTGTCAGTATGACAGGTGACAGTGTCAGTAGAGCAGTGGATGATGTCAGTAGAGCAGTGGATGATTTCAGTAGGACAGAGGACAGTGTCAGTAGAGAAGTGGATGGTGTCAGTAGGACAGGGGACAGTGTCTGTAGAGCAGTGGGTGGTGTCAGTAGGACAGAGGACAGTGTCAGTAGAGCAGTGGATGATGTCAGTAGGACAGAGGACAGTGTCAGTACAGCAGTGGATGGTGACAGTAGGACAGGGGACAGTGTCAGCAGAGCAGTGGATGGTGTAAGTAGGACAGAGGACAGTGTCAGTACAGCAGTGGATGGTGACAGTAGGACAGGGGACAGTGTCAGTAGAGCAGTGGATGGCGTCAGTAGGACAAAGGACAGTGTCAGTAGAGCAGTGGATGATGTCAGTAGGACAGAGGACAGTGTCAGTAGAGCAGTGGATGGTGTCAGTAGGACAGAGGACAGTGTGAGTAGAGCAGTGGATGGTGTCAGTAGGGCAGAGGACAGTGTCAGTAGAGCAGTGGATGGTGTCAGTATGACAGGTGACAGTGTCAGTAGAGCAGTGGATGATGTCAGTAGAGCAGTGGATGATTTCAGTAGGACAGAGGACAGTGTCAGTAGAGCAGTGGATGGTGTCAGTATGACAGGTGACAGTGTCAGTAGAGCAGTGGATGATGTTAGTAGGACAGAGGACAGTGTCAGTAGAGCAGTGGATGGTGTCAGTAGGACAGAGGACAGTGTCAGTAGAGCAGTGGATGATGTTAGTAGGACAGAGGACAGTGTCAGTAAAGCAGTGGATGGTGTCAGTAGGACAGGGGACAGTGTCAGTAGAGCAGTGGATGCTGTCAGTAGGACAGAGGACAGTGTCAGTAGAGCAGTGGATGATGTCAGTAGGACAGTGTCAGTAGAGCAGTGGATGGTGTCAGTAGAGCAGTGGATGGTGTCAGTAGAGCAGTGGATGGTGTCATTAGGACATGGGACAGTGTCAGTAGAGCAGTGGATGGTGACAGTAGGACAGAGGACAGTGTCAGTACAGCAGTGGATGGTGTCAGTAGGACAGGGGACAGTGTCAGTAGAGCAGTGGATGGTGTCAGTAGGACAGAGGACAGTGTCAGTAGAGCAGTGGATGATGTCAGTAGGACAGAGGACAGTGTCAGTAGAGCAGTGGATGGTGTCAGTAGGACAGGGGACAGTGTCAGTAGAGCAGTGGATGGTGTCAGTAGGACAGGGGACAGTGTCAGTAGAGCAGTGGATGATGTCAGTAGGGCAGAGGTTGGTGTCAGTAGGACAGTGGGCAGTGTCAGTAGTTTTTTTTTATTATTATTTACAATGTTATTTTTTTATTATTTTCTAACATTTTTTAGCAGCCCTGTTGGGGTGCTTTGGTAAGATATCAGGAACCTACACAGACTAACGATGTCTCACTTTTGAGACAGAGAAAAAAGATTGAGGACAAAGTCCTCTATTTCCATACAGCCTCAGCTGCACAAAATGAATAAACAGGAATAGCTGTGTACAAAGATTCCTGTTTATTCGCAAACTGAAGCGTAATAAACACAGTTATGAACACATTGATTGGTCAGTACCAATTACTTACGGAGTAAATTCAGTAAAGTAAGTTACATGTTTACAGGCACCCCCCCCCCTCCATACTGAAACATCCCCGGCAGCAGTGGAGAGGAGGGGAAGCCGGGGGGGGGGGGGGCAGGGTAGAACACAGGGTGCCTTGGCAGTATAAGGAAGGAAAACCTGGACAGGAACCAATCTCCTTTCCTACTGCAGCAGCTGAATGCCAGCAGGAGGGAGAGGATGAGAAGCTGGCTTTCAGCTGCTGCACGAGGGAATGGATTTCAGTTCCAGGAAATGCCATTACCTTTCCTGTCCAGGTTCAGTAAAACCTATTGTGACAGGGAGGACTCACAGGCTCCCTGGAGCATCGGTGGGGTTGCCATTGTGATCTCTGTGACCCCTAAAGCTTTTTTTTTTTTTTTCCTTACATGTGAATGGGGATTCTTTATAAAGTGAAGCTTTACGTCATTTTCTAAGCTCTGGAGCACCTGCACTTGCAGAGTGCTCAGTCTATTTGCCTTTAGTAAATCCACCCCAATGTGTCAGAGTGAGAATAAAATGTTGTTAAATCAGGAATGTAAGAAGTAACATTGTACCTCAGGAAGATCATTCTATAAATGAAGGCACACAGAGATAAAACAACACATAACAATGAAGCCCTAAACATCACAAGAAAAATGTAACACATTTGTTAAATACCTGAATTAATTTCACACAGAATTTATTTCACCCATCCCAGAGAACCCAGGCTGAATAGTCATACAACTACTGCAGGCGTGTCTGTAGGCAGGAAGTGAATGCAAAAAGGCTGCAGAAGATCATCAGCACTGAGATGCAACTGAGGCCCTGTACACACGGGCAAGGATCTCGTCAGGAAAAAAAAACGTTGTTTTCCCTGACGAGATTGTTGGCAAGAATCTCTTGCCACCCGAGTGTACACACTGACCTTTTCAAAAGAACCACAGTTCTCTTGAAAGGCAAGAACGCGGTGACGTCATTGCATACGACAAGCATGCGCTCGTCACATTCAATGCCGTCGCCGCCATCTTGCTTCACCCTACCTATGCCGTGGATACTACCGCGCATGCGTCAAAGTCATTTCGAGCATGCGCGGGTTTCCACGGCGACAGGTAAATATACACACTCTCGGGTTTCTTTTTGGGAAACAGGCCGACAAGAATCTCGACGAGAAAAAAGAGCGCAGGTTCTCTTTTTTTCTCGTCAAGATTCTGGCCACGAACGGTCTTCTCGAGAAGATGCAGTTTTCTTGCTGATTTTTGCCTAGAAAAACGGTTGTGTGTACGAGGCCTGAGTATAAAAAAGTGAGAACAAGGACTACTAAACTAAAGCTAAAATTGCTCTAATTGACTTTAAAAAAGGGTGGACTCAGGGTGCAGTCCATCCACTTGTTTGACAATAAAGATTAATTAATATTTACTTTTGTCTTCCTGATTCCCCTCATGGCCAATCAGGAAGCCCCGATCAGGGCTGGGGTCCCGCGATTACGCCCCCCCCCCGCGATTCCCCCCTGCTCAACAACTTTGATCTGTGAAACACCCCCGCTCAACAACTTTGATCTGCAAACCCCCCCCCCCCCCTCCGCTCAACAACTCAGCTGCTCAGTACAGTTGTCACCCTAAAATAGGAAATATGTCAATGGCAGGAACGCCCACTGTAGATATATTGCAGCAGGGCGGCCACTCTGAGCTAGATCACGTACCTAATATGTAATCTGACACTTTTGGGTCTGGGGTGCCCGTGCGCGCCGCCAGCTACCAGATCACGCTGGGATTGGACACAGCGGGAGCCAAACAGCGGGTCTGGTGGATGCAATGTCCGCCTGGACCCGCCGTTCATTCAAGAGAGAAACAGGACTGCGGTCTGCCTATGTAAACAAGGCAGATTGCCGTTCTGTGAGAGGGGATTGTGTTGATTCTGTGGTCCTGCTAAGCAGGAACATGGATCTTTACATTCCCCCAGTCAAAGATCCTCCCTCCACAGTTAGTAATCATTCTCAGGGAACACATTTAACCCTTTGAATACAGAATGCTTATTGGCCTAGATTAATAAAAAAAATCAGATTTTAATTTTTTTTTTATTGAATGTGTTTTAGAGCAGAAAATAAAAATTATTATTATTATTTTTTTCAAAATTGTCGGTATTTGGTCATGTGGGGTAAATCTTCCAGAGCTGAAGTGGTTAAAAAAGTTGTGAAAAAAAGGAAAACGAATGCAGCCACCACATCTAAGGACTGATAGTCTGCATTATCATCACGACCGCGCAATTGTCATTCAAAAGCGTGACAGTGCTGAAAGCTGAAAATTAGCCTGGGCAGGAAGCCTGTATTGAAGTGGATAAGCTTTGGCAATAAAACCTAGAAGCTGGTTGGTTTCTATGCACAACTAAAAAAATGTTTTATTTTTTTGTCTATGCACAACTACAGCAGATTTTGCACTCTCCAGTCTTAGTAAATACCCCCCATAACTTTCTGTGCATTTTTCTTGATTAATAAAAGTAAAGTAGAGAAAGGTTTGTAAATTAGGAGAGATGATATGTAACTTTCTTTGCATTTTCCAGGATAGTCAGTCGCAGACTCTGCTAAGGAAAAGTACTTACTTGTTCTTGAATTCTTTATTCTGCCTATTTATGACCAAGAAATGTAAACTTTGTATTTTTTTTTTTTATAACCCCTCTTCTAGAATCAGAAAGCAAAGATTAGAAGTGCTGAACACACAGTGGACTGTGAATGGCAGTGACACCGTGTCAGAGCCTCTCATCCCCTCTTCCCTGGACCAGCACACGTCAAGGGGCTCCTCTCCTCTCCTTCCCCGGGCCACTTACTGGCGCTGTGTGGCTTCCTAAGTTGCAGCACGCCTGCGCACTGTGCATGGACCTATTCTTGGCATGCTTGGCTGTAAGATGAGTGAAGAAGCAGGTGGGGGAGAGGGAGAGAGAGGGAGAGAGAGCTAGAGAGCTGGTGAGGATCTCTGTCTTTGAAAATAGCTCACTTTAACAGGAGCAAGCCACAGAGCCATCCCTGATTCTATTTCAAGGCTTGCCTACCTGCCAGGTGAGCCAGAATGATGGCCATGAACAGTAAGCAGCCGTTCAGCATGCACCCCATGCTCCAGGAACCCAAATACTCCAACCTACACTCCAGCTCAGAGGCTATGCGCAGGGTCTGCCTTCAAGCCCCTCAGGTATGGACATCAAGCACAATTACTGCTTTAAGGCACATTTTATGACAGGCACTTGCTTAATGTTTTTTTCATGTCATCAGAACAATTGCCTGAACCTTTCTCTCTCTCTCTCTCTCTCTCTCTCTCTCTCTCTCTCTCTCTCTCTCTCTCTTTCCCTGTTTCCCTGTTTCTTTCTCCCTCAGTACCTCTCCCCCTCTCTTGTCTCAGATCCACATGTCTATCCAAGCAAAGCTTCTGCCTTCATATTAATTTTTATGACCTGAGCTTTGAGGAGGAATCTGTGTGCTTGAAAATGTTTTTTAATCCTGAGTTGACAGTATTCCCCACTGACACCAATATGCGCATTCTTGCTTGCAGCTCCAGGGCAATATATTTGGAGGCTTTGATGAGAGTCTACTGGCCCGTGCTGAAGCTCTGGCGGCTGTGGATATTGTCTCACACGGCAAGAACCATCCCTTCAAACCAGACGTCACCTACCATACCATGAGCAGTGTCCCATGTACATCTACCTCTTCTACAGTGCCCATCTCCCATCCTTCCGCCTTGACCACTCACCCTCACCACTCAGTGCACCAATGCTTGGAAGGGGACCTTCTAGACCACATAGCCCCAAGCTTGACTGTCACTGGTATGGGGACAACAGACCACTCGGTGATGTCCTCCCAGATCCATTCACACCACCTAGGAGCCATGGGGCACCTTCACCAGGCTATGGGCATGGGCCATCCCCACTCTATGTCTTCTCACAACGGCATGTCCTGCCTCAACGACGTGGAGTCGGATCCTAGGGAGCTGGAGGCTTTTGCCGAGAGGTTCAAGCAGAGGAGGATAAAACTCGGGGTCACCCAAGCAGATGTTGGGTCAGCCTTGGCCAACCTCAAGATTCCAGGCGTGGGTTCCCTAAGCCAGAGCACCATCTGCAGGTTTGAGTCTTTGACCTTGTCCCACAACAACATGATAGCCCTCAAACCTGTCCTTCAGGCTTGGTTGGAGGAAGCGGAGGCCGCTTATAGGGAGAAGAACGCCAAACCGGAGCTCTTCAACGGTAGTGAACGGAAACGTAAACGTACGTCAATCGCAGCCCCTGAGAAGCGTTCGCTGGAAGCGTACTTCTCCATCCAGCCCAGACCTTCTTCGGAGAAAATAGCGGCCATTGCCGAGAAATTGGACCTTAAAAAGAACGTGGTTCGGGTCTGGTTTTGTAATCAGAGACAAAAACAGAAAAGGATGAAATATTCTGCAGTTCATTAATCTGGCAGACCCATGACTTTTTACTAGAGATATAATTCAAGACAACAACAACAAAAAAGAGCAGGGATCTTTATTGAGAACTTTTGAGGACTTGCAGTCAATTAACACAAGAAGCCATCAACTTTCTCCTTCCTTCCTTCCTCCACCTTGACACGTGTGGTCACATCAGGTAGAAGAGAACTTTCTGAGGATCATGGTACCTAAAGGAACTGGTTTTCCTTACTAGGTGCAGCTACTCTTCCCCCTACTTTACCAATACATTGCAATAACTCTTAACACAAGTCTTTCACTGTGGCTTTTATGCTTGTAGCACCCTTTTCTTCTATATTGTCCTTACCAACATCGTTACAGTATTAGTACTGTTTTATAGGGATAAAAAAACGTTACTCCTTGATTTGATCCAGAATCCTTAAGCTGGCCATACAATTATAAAATGTTCTTGCTAAATTGTCTTTTAGATTTAAATACATTATCCCTGGGACTTTAAATGGAGCACATAACATGCAAATAGTTGTCTAATCAATACAAGTGATTGCAAATGTATTAAGCCATGTACACATCTCATCATCACAAATTATAATATCGATAGGGACACATAACATGCAAATAGTTGTCTAATCAATACAAGTGATTGCAAATTTATTAAGCCATGTACACATCTCATCATCAAAAAATATAATATTGATAGGGGCATATAACATGCAAATAGTTGTCTAATCAATACAAGTGATTGCCAATTTATTAAGCCATGTACACATCTCATCATCAAAAAAATAATAATATTGATAGGGGCATATAACATGCAAATAGTTGTATAATCAATACACATGGTTGCATATGTATTAAAGCTAAATCATCTCATCTTAGTCAAATCCAGTAAAATATAATAATATTGATAGGGGCACAAATAGTTGAATTATCAATACACATGATGATTACAAATGTATTAAAGCTCATAATGCAGTAAAACAATTTGATATTGATGGGAAACACATAACATACAAATAGTTGTATAATCAATACACATAATTGCAAAGTTTTTAAAGCTCATCATAGTATAATGCAGTAAACATTTTTAATATTGTTGAGAAACACATAACACACAAATAGTTGTACACACGATTACAAATGTATTAAAGCTGATCATAGTATAACGCAGTAAAAAATACATTAAAACCTCGGTTTGCGACCACAATTCGTTCCAGAAACATGCTTGTCATCCAAAGCACTTGCATATCAAATCATTTTTTTACAGGGTATAAAAGAGAAGAGAGGCACCTCTAAGTGTAGCAATAAGTTGCTAAATGTTGTACCTTCATTAAATGTAACCATATTGCTATACTTAGAGGATCCTCTCTTCTTTTTTATACTCAGTTGTGACATGACACTACTCTTATATCAAGACATTGCTTGTATAACAAGGCAAAATGTATTAAAACATTTTGCTTGTCTTGCAAAATGCTCTCAAACCAAGTTACTCTCAAACCAAGGTTTTACTGTAGTAATACACAACACACAAATAGTTGTATAATCAATACACATGATTACAAATGTATTAAAGCGCATTAGTATATTGCAGTACAAATTGTAATATTAATGGGAGACACACAACATACAATTAGTTGTATAATCAATACACATGATTACAAAATTATTAAGGCAAATACATAGTATATTGCAGTAAAAAATGTAATATTAATAAGAAACACACAACATACAAATAGTGGTAAAATCAATACACGTGATTGCAAATGTATTAAGCCATAGGTACACAACTCGTCCTAGTAAAATCCAGTAGAAAATAAGAATATTGATGAGGCACGTGACTTTAAACCTTGTTCCAGACCACAACTTTATAGGATCCCGTTAGTTTACCTTTAACTATGTAATAATGCCTGATTGCATATACAAATTGATAGTATTTAGGTTTGACCTCATATTGCATGGGAAGGAAAATTGAACAAGAAAATTGTAGAATGTATGGCCAGTCTTAAACTGACATGTACTATACAATTTGGTTGTGCAATCTCCTTTACATCCACCACCAACTAGTCGTATTTGATACACATGGCTTGGGTTAGGTTTCTCCTCATATTACATAGTTTTGGTAAATCTAATGGTGTCCCTACATACTTCCATTTAATTATCTGATCAATGTGTCATGCAATCACACCCAAATTTACCAAAACTTATGATTGATGTAGATCTGGTTTAGATCTAATTCGATCAACTGAGGGCTAAAAATGATAGATTGCTTTACATCAATTGCTGAGATGATTTGGTTATTAAATGTGTTGTATTTGTATTGGTTGCATGGTGAAAACAGAGATACAAATGATAATTATTAATCAAACTGTCATCAAATGTTGCTGTCCCACCTGTGACATGTTGATTAGTTGTGTTGTCGACTATATTATTCCTATGGAGAGAAATTGTTGGAAAAAAAAATGCATGTATGGGGATTGTACAATCAGATTGTACATTGTATGGCCAGCTTTGGG